>PISX010002750.1:0-152043 GCA_004024625.1 Mellivora capensis
CCCCCCCGCTAGCACTGGATAGCCTCAAAGACTACAATTAGCTTTAGGCTAAAGGTACCTCCTTCTAATTGCTCTACTCCTTCCCTTGAGGATATACTACACATCCATTTCTGTCTGCTTCAGTTCACTCTCCGTTGCCTTTCTGTATTAGTCAAGTTTTATAAGTGCTTCTTGTGAGGTATGTCCTCTGATCACACATTACTCCACCATTAATGGAAAACTTCTGACTGATTAATCTCTGGAATTCTGAAAAAATTGATACTGACAAAAACCTGATAGAAAACTTGTAAAAAGTTGCATGGAGCACTGGGTGTGTTGCATAAACAATGAATTTTGGAACCCTGAAAATAAAATAAAATAAATTATTTTAAAAATGGAAACCTAAAAAAAAAAGTAACATCTGTATGTACATCTAATTTACTCTGAATATAAAGGCACTGATAAGGTTAATGTTAATTTGAACAAATACATGTAAGGGCAAATCAAATATGCCTAAGTCCCTAGTTAGCGTAAAGTGCTTAGCTTGACACCCAATAGACAAGAACGACATTGGACTCCCTGCCTGTCTCCAGAATGCACTGATCTTGCTGAAAACAGTTATGGGAGGTTATTATAACTGTGGAGGCCAAGAAAAACAAGGCTGTACCCACCTCGAGTCCAGCCCTGACATAAGTGCAGCCATCTTGATGTTCCAGATTATCACAAAATATTTCGTGGGTTCTAACCTACTCAAGTTAGCTCTTTAAACAGTCCCTCTCTCCTTTAATGATTGATTTAAACTCTTGAACTTGAAAAGGGTTTTTATTTTGGGTTTTTTTTTGGTCAAATAGCAAAAAAACTTATTTGAGCTTCATTTTCTTTTTGTAACACTAATCATGTTTTGCTATTTTCTCCCATGTCTCCTCACCTGACTTCAACTCCTCTGCTGTCATAACTTCCACAGATGATCCTTTTCACTTGGGAAGATCACCTGAGCAGTATCCCTTGGACTCAGCTGCCTCTGTCTTTCATAACTCCCCTACACATTCCCCAACTGACCAGTGTTGACCTGAGTAGGTAGGGACAACTCTACGCTCCTATTCAGCAGGAAGAAGTTACAGAAGATGAGACCTTCCACCTTCAACAACCTTAAAGATTTAAGGGTCAAAATTGTTCAGGGGGAAATGTGGAGGCCGAGAAAATTAAGGCCATCCCACTCAAGTTTAGCTGATGTGGGAAACAGAGGCAGAAAAAAATCATTAAAATTCCTTACCTACTGACAAGCCCTTGAAACAGACAGAGTGATTCTCCCCTGGGGACTCAACTGCCCTCACCTTGAGGTTTTGCTAAGGACAATCCCAGCCTGACTCACCCCCACCCCGACAGGTCCCACCAGGATCCTGTAAGTCTACTTTAGGAAACTTTATCTCTAAACCTCCAAGATAGTGTCAGCTAGCCCCTCAAGGTCCTAGAGACCTTGCTTCCCAAATTCCTTAGTGACTTACGCCATCCCTAATCCCCTTTGTCCTCACCCACCGGCGAGTCCACCCCTATTCTGCCTTTAAAAACTCTGACTATAATCTGGTTCGGGGTCCAAGTCCCTACTCCGCTGTGCCGGGTATACTTGGGCCCAAGCTTAAGCTTGTCAAATAAACCCTCATGTGATTGCATCGGTGCTTGGCTCCTTGGTGGTCTCTCAGACATGAAAGCTCGGGCATAACAATAACCACATACTTCTGTTTGGGTAGAGAATACTTGTGAACAAAGGATCAACTGGAAATAAACAATAGCCAAAGGAAATAAAATGTCTGGTCAAGTAATAAACATAAAGTAGTACGTATCTTCCCAGCCTATCAGCTGTCATGGCTTGTTGTTTAATAGATTGCTTAATTAGTTTGTTGAATGAAAATAAATGCATTTTATAAAGTAGGTAGTTTCCTTGGTTATTTCTTTTAACTGGCATCCTCAGCCAGATCTCTGTAACCTGTGGTAGAATCTAAATTTGAATGTACAAATTAAATTAGCAGATGGCTTAAATACAACAGCCTTGCCACTCCTGTGCTGTAGCTACCTAGTAGTTTAGCTGTATTCCTTTCTTTTAACTTTCAAAATTAGATATTATCATTAATAATTTATATAAGCAAGTTGTTTTATATTTATAGACACATTAATCATTGTATTTGTTCAATATTTCTTATGTTCCAACGTCATCCTCTAGTCAATTTTCTTCTTATTGAAGTACATCTGAAGTTCCTCTCATTAAGGTGATAAACATTCAAAGATTCTGATCTCTAAAATGTCTTTACTTCACTTCTAGTGATAGAGTTTGGCTAGATACACAATTCTTGGTTGATATGCATTTTCCCCTCACATTTGGTCTTTCTACTGTTTTCTGGCTTCCCTTGTTAATGTTGAAAATTCCATCATTAATCTGTCTATGATCAACCAATCTATCATGCCTTGGTAGGTGGTCTGCCTTTTCTCTTTGATGTTTTTAAGATCTTCTTTATTTGTTTGGTGTTTGCATTTTCACTACAATATTTCCAGGTGTATATTTCTTTGTATTTTCCCTGTTTTGGAGATACCAGCAGATATTTTTCTTTCACATAATCATTGAGACACTCAGTTCTTTCTTTTTGTGTCTCAAAGATTCACTCTTCATCGTCTCAATCCAGCCAGCAGAAAGGAAAAGAGACTGTTGTGGAGGCACACTAGCTTTTTAGTATCTTTGGCCCAGAATGACATATGTCAATCATTTCCACTAATTTTTCATTGAACAAACACTAGTCACAAGATGACATCTAGATGCTAGTGGGGCAGCTGCTTCATAATCCATCATTTTCTTTCTGGGTACAGAACACATTGGAGAGAAGATTCTCTCCAAGGAAAATAGCCGAAAGTCATTTAGCTCATACATTATTAGACAAAAGTCAAAGCTCTTTAAGTGATGCTCAGTGTTGTAGGCTAAATAATGGCCACCCACAGATACCAGGTTGTAATCCCTAGAACATACCAGTGTTATAAAGGAAAAGAATCTTTGCATATGTGCTTAAATTAAGGATCTTGACATTGGAGATTATTCTGGATTATGTAAATAAATCTTAGATACAATCACAAGCGTCCTCATGAGAGAGGGGGAAGGAAATTGAGACAGGAGAAGACAAAAAAGGAGAAGAAAAAACGTAAAGATGGATGCGAGAATGGAGTGATGGGACCACAGCAAAGGAATAACAGCAACGACCAACAGTTGGAAGAGGCAAGGAATGGATAGAGAGTTAAGGACAGAAGAGGGTTCGGTTCGGAGTACGTGTGCTGCCTGGAGATCCAGAGAAGCTCTTGGTCCAAGCCTTTCCAGAGCCCAAATTCCTGCTAATATTGTAAGATGCCCAATAACATTAAAGTCAATTTCATACTTGCTTAAGTTTCTGTTGCTTGTAACTAAATAACCTGAAATCTACTAGAGGTTACAAAACTAAATTCTGACATCTTGACGGTATCCTGCACCTGGAGGAGAGGGAGGCAGTGTACGTTTTAATGGGAAAATTATGAAAACAAAGGTTAACCTACATATTTATTTGGCAAAAGTTGTGCTTTTCTTTAAAGATTTTACTTATTTGAGACAGAGAGAGAGTGAGAAAAAGAGACACAAGCAGGGGGAGCGGGGAAGGGAGAAGCAGGCTTCCCTCTGAGCAGGGAGCTGATGTGGGGGTCGATCCCAGGACCCTGGGATCATGACCTGAGCTGAAGGCAGACGCTTAACCAACTAAGCCACCCAGGTGCCCCCAAAAGTTGTCCTTAATATCTCTAAATATTATTCCAATTCCTTTGTTCTGGGTACTTTAAAATGTGTCCATTAGTGATAGCATTGGCAGCCTTCTATTCTGGCATGTTCAGAAGTATTTTAAGTTACATAATCTAACATGGAAGCAAATCTACTTCTTTTTAAAAAGTATAGAGTAGATCTTATTTCTTTTGGCCTTTTTACTGATCAATACCTGTGTAGATATTTCAGCAGCATTTCCTCTAAATGAAATTTTCTTTGAAACAGCAGAGATCAACAAATTAGTTTGATAATATTTATTCTATTAAATGGTATATTTATGTTGGCAGTAAGTGGATGCCTTAAAAATAATGTCTATTTAAAGAATAACTGTGGGATCATATTTATTTAAGATAGTGTTTTAGATTTTCTATGTTATTATACCATGGCTTTTATGGAAACAATTTCATGCTTAGACTGGCAGGTACTATTGAATTAAAAACTAGGTCACCATTCAGAGTCCAGTAAAGAGAGAGGAATCACATAAATTTAACAAAGAAAGTTTAATATGAAGAATTAATAACTATAACCAATCCAGATTACTTGCCACAGAAAAAAAACTAAAGAATAACAGAAGAATAGATACAGGGAAAAACGATTACCTCTAAGCCTGAGAGGCAAAGCACAAAGGAACAAATCTGAAAGAGACACTCCACCCCCTCCAATGGAGTGGTTATGGCTATGGCTGTGACCCATTTGATGGTGAGGTTCTCTGAGGTATAATGCCAGCAGAAATTGCCAGAAAGCTGCCTTCCAGGTGTTTGGAAAACTATCAATAGGGAAGTATTACTTCATGGAATTTACTGGGAAGTGGTCCTCTGAAACGCCCAAGGAAGTTATCCATGGGGAAGTGTCATTCAGCAGAACTCACTGGGGGGGGGAGGGCGAGGGGACACCCCTGGGTGTCTTGTGCCCTGCTGGATATTGTGTACCACAGGAGCAAACAGAGAAAAATACACTGGAAGGAAGCCTTGTTTTTCCTGAAGTGTTCTTTCTGGCCATCTGCTGATAACATTTAACATTGTGTCACCTGAGAAAAGAAGAAATGTTTACAGGGTCCATCTCCCATATCACAATCAGGGCAACAGAAGGTGGATTTGGAAATGAGAGGTGATCCATTGATAACTGGCACAGGATAAGTGAGATTGCTTTCTTTTTCCTAAGTGAAAGCAAAGGAGTTTTTAAAACTTGGAATCCATTGGTTTATCCGATCAGGGAAATCACTATTTGAATAGAATTTTATATAGAGCTTCATATAGATAGGTACTTAAACTGCAAAATATAATTCCTGTTTAGGTTTTAGAATATTCCCTTGAAATATTTAGGTACATTTATGCAATGAAAATACTGGAATTCTTAGTTTTAGTCTGTGAAAATGCTCCGTTGGAGAATAATTTTCTTATAAAAGAGACAGCCTGCCCACAAACAGTCCATTCCCTAAGGGGGAAATCTGTGGTTTCTTAAAAATTGAGTTCAGATTGTATTTGCATGGTAAAGGCCAAGCTGATTTTTATGTACTGCTGATCCATCCGGACATGGAATTGTATCTCATCCAACATGACTGGATGGGAAGAAATGGGCCATCGGCTGAGGTTGCTCGTACAACACGTTGTAAACTGTAAAAGCAGTATGTAAAAGCTGTTCCATAAGAATTTCTGTTTCAACTTTGCTTTCTCTAATGTCATTCAACTCCCATAAAATTGTTCCAGTTCTCCTTTCAGAAACGATTCTTGCAAGCTGTTGAAGTGACACAGCAGTGCTCAACAGGTGGGCCAACTAACAATTTACTCTTCATGGCTCTCTGAGACTCTCAGAATTTACTATAAAGTAATGGGTTCTAGGTATCATCTGTAGGAAAACTAGCTCCTGCCCGAGGGTTCTGAACCCTCAGACGACTGCCGTATCGCACCTCCCAGGCCTTCCTCGGGAAATCCTGGCATTTCATCTTACCCTTGTAATCTTATCCTTCTGAATCCTCATTATCCGGGATTTTTTTGAGGGGACTGCAGAACCAATGAGAGAACTTGAAGGGCAGTGGTTTGCTACTTCCCAAGATTTACACAGAAATATGACCGCATCCTAAAAAATCAGAAAGAATGTTTTATAAGTTCTTCACTTTTGTGCTAAGTTTTCCAGGGTTTACCCAACAACATAAGGACTAACCTTATCTCAAAGTTAATTCATAAAGATTTAACCATCACTACCATGTTTCCCAATTGTGCACAATCATTTATAATTTAAGCAGAAAGGAAATACAGCATGGGGAAAGCTAAAGTGTTTGTATCTCATATTTCCATCTAAACTATATCGCTAGAAGGGGGGATGTTTCAGATACCAGAAAGTTGATCATGGGCTGCTTAGTACATGTGGGTTTCTGTAAAGTTTCTATAACAGTGTTGTTATCTAATTAAGTACTGTAGCTTCTCCCTCTTTAAATTAATCCCCCCCCAAATCCTCATCTTTTAATTACTGTAAAAACTGGTTTCATTTTGCTTGCAAGTAATTTTCTGCTTCCTACATTTTTGTGGTTTGCTAATTTGGAAAGAATTATAATCAGTGTATTCTACCAGAAAACACTCTGTAATAACGACAGAGTCCAGGGTAGAAATGTTCCATTTTCTGTGTTTTGGGCAGCTTTCAAGAACTTTATTCACAGTTAGTTGGTTCAGTCAGATGGTCTTACTTGTTTCATAAGGCAAGAGACAATTCCTTACACATATGGTAATATGTTAGAGCTGCTACATAAGAAAAAACTAATTTCCTTTCTCCCTCTGTTCCTCCTTCTCTTCTTTCCTTCCTTCCTTCCTTTTATTTTCTATTCAGGTTGAATATTCTCCTTCTTTTTCACTTACAGGACCCTCCCTCAGATTTATAAAACTCCAAATAAAACTGATAAAAGCAGAAAATGATAATTTTATCTTTTTATATTTGTTTAAGTGAAAAATTTAGTCATCCACAATTTTTTTTCTCTTGAGATTAAAAACCAGGTGAAAGATATCATGTTAAGATAAATGACCATGCAATTGAAGCTCTCCAATGGTTTTGAAACCCTAGCAGCGTCTGCCAACTCTTGCTTTTAAGAGTGGAGAGGTTTATGAGAACTTTTATAGTCTTATCTTGGAGGGAAAAACAATCTATAAAAAGCCTTGTATTGCTTCTGAATCATGACATTATCTCATAAATAAAGACTCAATAAAATTTGACTGTAAAAGGAGAGAGAGAAGGAATACTATTTATAGTGAAATGGTATCTTAAAGACTATCAAATTCAGTGAAATAATTTGGGATTTGTTTTTCAAAGAACTAGGTACAGAAAACTCTTTAAGGAAGGGAGTACTTCGGTGCAATACAAAATTAGCCATTTAACTTAAAGTTTGATGGCCTACTTGTCTTTTGTGTTGTGTATCATCTTGATAGGAACATGCCTGGATATTTGGCTAAACGTTATTTCTAGATGTGTCTGTGAAAGTGGTTCCAGATAACATTAGCATTTGAATTGATAGACTCAGTGGAATGGATTGCCTTCCCCCACATGGATGTGGATCATCCAACTCATTAATAGGACAAAATAGGTGGAAGAAGGGAGAATTTGCCCTTTCACCTGACTGTTGACTGAGACATCAGTTTTCTCCTGCCCTCTGACTTAAGGTTTACACCACAGATTGCCCTGGTTCTCAAGCCTTTGTGTTCTGACTGAACAACATCATCAGCTTTCCAGGGTCTCCAGCCTGCAGACAGTAGATAGTAGGACTTCTCAGTCTCCATAACTGTGTGAGTTATTTCTTCATAATAAATCAATCTCTTTTTTTTATATCTCTCAACATATAGAAATAGTTATGGATATGTAGCTGTAAAGATATAGATGGATATATGATAGATTAGATAGCTAGATAATTGATAGATAGATGATCCATAGATAGATGATTGAGAGATACATGATCACTAGATAGATCCTATTGATTCTATTTCTCTGAAGAGCCCTGACTAATACATCTTCACTAGGTTCCATTCTCAAAAAAATACCATTCATGATTGTGTTTGACTATATTTGAAGAATTCTAATTTAAAAACAATTAGTCCCTTGGAATTGATTATGGGATTTAAACGCCGCATTGGGAGGGATGATGAAGGAGATTATGGAAGTAAGTGCTTATGGACAATGAACCCCAATCCATATAACTCAGTTGACAATGATTTGATAATAATTTATGCAGATGAAGGAAAGCACAGATACTTTATTACCCTGATTCTTGATATTTTAACCTCTATTTCAGTCTCATTTTGTAAAATGCCATCCTTAATTCCTGTCATTGACTTCTTTATGGTTGTTGATAGTGAGTGACCATTTTTACAAATGCATTTCATTATATGTGAATTATATTTCATTAGACTTACTTTAATTGAGCTTCCCACTTCACTGAGAAACTAATGTTTACAAAATCTGCTAACTAAGAATGATACTAAAATCTTTGTCAGATAATTCCAACATCTGTGCCATCTTGCTACTGACCTCTATTGACTGTCTTCTCATTCAAGTTAGGATTTTCCTGGTTCTGGTATGAGGAGTGGTTTGCGATTATATCCTGGACATTGTGAATATTTTGTTATGAAACTGATCTTATACACATCTTCTGATTTAGCCTTCTCTAACACTGGTGAAGGATATGAGCCTTTCTTTATTAATGCTGGGAGAAGGTAGAAATCCAGGTCTCCTACAGGGCCTCTATTGACACCCTAGTTGTATGCAGGTGGTAGGTTGTTGAAGGTTATTTCAGTACTTCCGGTTAGGGTGAAAATTCAGATTTTCCACTAAACCTTTGCTGATTCGGCCCTTGTCTAGAATGCCTGCTTATTGTTTCCTATGTGGCCTCCACGGACATGTTGAGCAAGAATAGAGGTGGCTTCATTGCCCCTGACAATGAAGGGCTTAGAGTTCTGACTCTCCACTAGTCCTCATCCGACACCACTGACGCATGGAGGGGGAGGGGTACTTTATTACCACAGTGTGGGTAGACAGAGTTTACTGACACCTGCAGAGCAGGGTGGGACTCATTAGTGCTTGAAGGGGATGGATTTCCCACCTCCTCACTCAGTCTTCTCTAATACCACACAAACAGGTCAGGGTCAGGGTGGAAATCTAAATCTTTCACTCAGCCTGTGTTGACCCAGAGGGGCAGGGTTGGCATGAGGGTGACAGTTTTTTTCTGTGGCATTTGTTTGGGGTTGAGCTGTGATTATCCAAGATAATCACCCTTTCCCTTGTCCTTTGGGCAGAGAAAAGTAGACTTTCTGAGGCTTAGTTAGTTGTCTGTGCCCATTAGCATTTCCTGCTTGTTGGCTTTTTCAGTTACAAGTCTGGGACATATGAAGCAGAAAGAAAACTCAAGGATCTCACCATGATACTACGGGTCTACAGTCTACATCCTTGGGTATCCTTGGGTATCCTTTGGTCTACAGTCCGTAGCCAGTTTGTCCCCCCCCCTCCACCTTTCAGAGGCTTCTTTTGTTTGTTATATATAGTGTCTAGGATATCTAGCTGTACCTAGTGAGAGAAATTGGAAAAAGTGCCTCTAATCCATCTTTCCAAATTGAGAATGAATTTTTCAGTGATTAGTTGTAGCACTATTAAAGAAAAAGAAAGGAAACTTGAGCCACATGGGAGTAGGATGGAAAGGAAATCATTTAAAAAGCTCCCCTCCCAGGGCACCTGGGTGGCTCAGTGGGTTAAAGCCTCTGTCTTCCGCTCAGGTCATGATCCCAGGGTCCTGGGATAGAGCCCCACATCGGGCTCTCTGCTCAGCAGGGAGCTTGCTTCCTCCTCTCTCTATGCCTGCTTCTCTGCCTACTGGTGATCTCCGTCTGTCAAGTAAATAAATAAAATCTTTAAAAAATAAAAATAAAAAGCCCTCCCTCCCCCCAAAAATGAGACGGGAGGCAAGGATTAATTGACTGAATATGGTGAAACTGCACATTGGACTTTGTAACCAATGTGTTCTCACGACGGTATTTCTCAACTGTGGCCATATTGTCCACAAATATGCAGTTACCCCTAGGCCCTCCCTGGGGACAATGGGATGGAAATGCCCAAATCTTTGGGGAGAAACTGGCTAACGCAATAGTAATGGCTCACCGAAACTTTCTCCAGGATTCTTGCTTAAGTGCTGGGCAGACCTGGCACCAGGGTCATTGCCTGCCTGCTTGGCTATGTGATAAACAAGTGTTATTTGTCTGTTGTTTTTTTTTTATACTCAGTTGCAAACTTGACTTCTTTCATTACCATTCTAGGTAAAAGCAATACAAATCTTGGTGTTGCCAGAAATTCCATTTAAAAGAGGACCTCATGGTCCTGAGCTTTTATTTTAACCCACAGCTCATAACCTCAAAATATCCCAAACTATGCAAATCAAGTTGTTTTTGGAAGAAGGAAGTTCCCCAGAAACCTAAAAATCCCCTGTCCTTCAGTTCTCCAGTGTTCCATCATTGAAGTCACAATTTTCATATTTATTACATGAGAATCATATCTCTCTCTTTTAGCTTAGCCAGCTGGGGTGAGATTTTGCACAGTATGGATTGATGTTGAATACCAAGATAGATTCATGACTGATAAACCAGTAAAACAGTTATTTTAGGAAACTTAGCACCCAATATATCACCTGGGACCAGTGTTGAAATTTGCTCTGCATATTTAACCAGCAAACTAGGGTTTGTCCAAGCATGTGTCAAGCATACAGTATGTGTGCTCCTTTATTCCAGTTTAAGGAGTGAGGCAGGCCTTAAGAGAAAGTGAGGCAGTTGGCAATTTTCTTAGATATCTGAGTCCTATACCACAAAACCTTGTGAGTACTTTGGATGGAGAGAAAAGAAAATGTGTTACAAGTCAAGAACTGGACTTGAGGGGTTCTGTTTTCTAGAAGCAAGTAATAATAATATACTCATATTGTCACGTATCAGCATACCTAGATATTTCCAGGTACACATTAAGTGTATTTAGGAAAACACCAGTGCAGAATTACAAAAACTTGCCATGGTCTCTGTCTTGCTCCAGCATTTCAGAGTGGGTCGTGCTTAAAGGAGGGAAGGTATCTTCATGGGCTACTTGTAATTTGAAATAAAATATTGTTGGTTGTTCACTACAAGTATTTGTACCTTCGAAGATTTCAATACCTAGAAGTGTATATACTAGGTATTCAGTAAACATGTGTTCATTGACCAAATTTCTCACTATCAAAAAATAATAATTTTCAAGTAACACAGCTTCCCAAATTCTGGGTAGAACTTAAGCTTATCACCAAGACTCTAAGAGAAAATGCAGTTCTTAGGTGTGTGATTTATTTGCAGAAGACTGAAAATGTCATGAATTAATATTTCTACACATGGATAGGGAGGGTTTCTCTCACCTTTGCTGTTTTTATATTCTTCTCTCCATCAGCTAGAGCATTACTTATTTCCTTACTGCTTTCCAAAGTATTTAATCAATGAATGATCTTTTAATCTTTTCAACATGATTTTTTTAAAGGAGTATTTGATGAGTAACACAAAACTTTCTACTGCCCATTGAAATAAAAAGGATTCCTGGAGCTGGGGGTGGTGGTGGGGGGGAAGAGGGGAATAAAATGGAGAAGCAATGGGTGGATAAATAACGGGAGTCCTTTAGGAAAAGGGAGATGGCTCATTGTCCTGGATAAACTCAGGGGTTCATTTTGACATTCCAGATGAGTTTGAGGGATTGGAGTACAACTGATACGTTTATTCTGTTTCTCAACACCTCACGGAGACATCAGCGTTACGGAATAAAAACCACTGTTAATCAGATGGGTCTGTGTATTAGGATACACTAGCCTGTGGTAAAGGACAGACTTAATCTAGTAATCTAGAATTAACGTAATAATGGGTAGACAAAAACACAATATTTCTTTTTTAAAATATTTATTTATTTATTTGAAAGAGAGTTTGGGCAGAGGGAGAGGGAGACAAGCAGACGCTCTGCTGAGCATGGAGGCTGACACAATCCTGGATCTCATGTCCTTGAGATCATGACTTGAGCTGAAATCAAGGGTCTGACCTTAACAGACTGAGCCACCAAGGCATCTCCAACAGAAGTTCGTTTCTTGATCAATAGCTGTCCTAATGGGTGTTCCAGATTCTGACTCTCATTTAGGAAGCAAGACCTTTTCCAGGTTATACAGCTTGTATGCCTGCAGCTTCTATGGCCTTGTCTGTCTGTGTCATGACAATGAAAGGAGGAAGAACATAGAAAATCCTGTGTGGAAGGTTTGGGGGGTAGGCTAGACATGGCACATATTATCTCTGCTCTTGTATCCCATTGGTTAAAACTCAGTTACATGGTCACATCTCTCAGCAAGGGAGGATGGAATATTGGTCCAGGAAAAAGATAAAATGAATTTAATTGGATAAACATCTCTGTTCAACTTATGACAACACACACTTTGTTCATACCCTAGGTTAGTACCTCAGAAATAGAAACATCCCCAGAAACTAAGAGGAGCAAGGAAATTATGAGAGATCATAGATAGCCTCTCATCCTCTAAGTCTCTCACACTTGCGAGATAAGAAGCAGCAGAATGACCCTACATACCTGAAAAGACATTGGAGGTCTCCTCCTCCAGAGAGGATGTATGAACAGACCCCTTGAATGGGAGGGACCAATGACTCAGAAGTGACCTATTTGGACAGAAATCAATGGAAAATGAATTATGGATTTTTCTGCCAATCCCAGGAGATAGCAGCATGTATACAAAGTAACACAAGGGCCAGATGCCCAGAAACTCCCACCCACCCGTACCCCAGTGATATGGATACTTAATGAATATTAAAATTTCATGATCTGGCTACTTGGAAGCTTGCTATAGAAAATAAACTAGGTAATAGAAAAATAAAATTTTATTTTCTGCACATGTGAATTTCTATACTGTGTTTTGTACCTACCACACATAATTAAATATTTAATCATATTGCAAAAATTAAGGATTTGTTAAATTTTTGAATATGCTAGCTTTCTAAATGCTCTCATTGGCCCCTGAAAAACTTAACTGACATAGATAGTTCTGAAATGTATGTAAAGTAGTCATATACCTTAAAGTACATTCTTTATCCTATTATCCTATGATGGA
This sequence comes from Mellivora capensis, assembly GCA_004024625.1. Taxonomy (NCBI): domain Eukaryota; kingdom Metazoa; phylum Chordata; class Mammalia; order Carnivora; family Mustelidae; genus Mellivora; species Mellivora capensis. The sequence goes on from PISX010002750.1 coordinate 12,930, forward strand.
TTAGAATGTAAGCATCCTACTCAGGTTTAATTCCTAGGCCTCCTACAAGATAGCTTTGTGACTTTGGGTAAGGTACAGTATCTTTCTTGCTCCTGTTTTCTCATCTATATGATGGCAGTACTGAAGTACCTAACTCAGGAGTGTTGGATGCTGAGGATGAGGTACTACACCAATGAGAGCATGGTGTCTACTGGAGAGCATGTATCCTGTAAATACTACTGATACTTATTTGTACTTCCGGGGATTTATGTGTCCTGTTGCTACTGCCTGGGATGCTTTCATTACTCCCTCCCACTCTCCCCTCAGGCTTCCTTTCCACTCAAGTTATTGCTACTCATCCAGTCTTGTCAGTTCATACCATGTATCACCTTTTCAAAATTGTAACCATTCTTTCATGTCTGTTAATAGTTTCTACCTATTTTCTTGGGAACGGTGCTGTTGATGGAATGAGAGTAGCAACTAGTGTTGTTTCTATCACTGTGATTTTTAATGATTTTATTAATGAATCTTCAAATTCCCCTATACTCTTTCAAAGTGTTTTATTGTTTGCATATTAAGGGTGAGAAAACTGACACCCTGAGATAATTGCTAATAAGCAAGGAATCTAGAGTCAGTCTGGTTTATTTGGTTCCTATTTACCATATTACCTTGCTATTTCTTTTTTTTTTTTAAGTTTTTATTTATTTATTTGACAGAGAGATAGCAAGAGAGAGAACACAAGTGGAGGGGAGAAGCAGGCTTCCTGCTGAGCAGGAAGCTCAATGTGGGGCTCTATCCCAGGACCGCGGGATCATGACCTGAGCAGAAGGCAGATGCTTAACAGACTGAGTCACCCAGGCATCCCTGCTATTATTTCTTACCTTCATGTCTTCTTCACAAAACTATGATCCCCTTGGTACAAGGAAGCATATTAGTCTTCTTTGAATAATTCTCTACGCCTAAATAAAAAAAGGTTGAGTAAACTTGGTACTAATTTATGTAGTGTCTATTATTTTTAACACTTTTTTGTCCATTACATATGAGCACGTGTGTGCAGGTGTGCATATGTGACTGCTAGAAGAGAAAGAGTATTGAAGAAGACACAAAAGGATGGAAGAGCTTTCCATGCTCATGGATTGGAAGAATAAACATTGTTAAAATGTCAATACTGCCTAGAGCAATCTATAATTTCAATGCCATCCTGATCAAAATTCCATTGGCATTTTTCAAAGAGCTGGAACAAACAATCATAAAATTTGTATGGAACTTGAAGAGACCCCAAATTGCTAAGGAAATGTTGAAAAAGAAAAACAAAACCGGGGACATCACATTGCCTGATTTCAAGCTTTACTACAAAGCTGTTATCACCAGGACAGCATGGTGCTGGCACAAAAACACATAGACCAGTGGAACAGAGTAGAGAGCCCAGATATGGACCCTCCACTCCATGGGCAAATAATCTTCAACAAAGTAGTAAAAAATATACAGTGGAAAAATGACAGTCTCTTCAATAATGTTGCTGGGAAAATTGGACAGCTATGTATAGAAGAAGGAAACTCGACCATTCTCTTACACCATACACAAAGATAAACTCGAAATGTGAGGCAGGAATCTATCAAAATCCTATAGGAGAACATAGGCAGTAGCCTCTTTGACATCAGCCACAGCAACTTCTTTCAAGATATGTCTCCAAAGACAAAGGAAACAAAAGGGAAAATGAACTTTTGGGACTTCATCAAGATCAAAAGTTTCTGCACAGTAAAGGAAACTGTCAACAAAACAAAGAGGCAACCTATGGAATGGGAGAAGATATTCACAAATGACACTACAGAAAAAGGGCTGATATCCAAGATCTATAAAGAACTCCTCAAACTCAACACACACAAAACAGATAATCACATAAAAAAAAATGGGCAGAAGACATGAACAGACACTTCTCCAAAGAAGACATACAAATGGCTAACAGACACATGAAAAAATTTTCATCATCATTAGCCATCAGGGAGATTCAAACCAAAACAACCACATTGAGATACCACCTTACACCAGTTAGAATGGCCAAAATCAACAAGACAATAAACAAGTGTTGGAGAGGATGTGTAGAAAAGGGAACACTCTTACACTGTTGGTGGGAGTGCAAGTTGGTGCAGCCACTTTGGAAAACAGTGTGGAGATTCCTCAAGAAATTAAAAATAGAGCTTCCCTATGACCCTGCAATTGTACCACTGGGTATTTACCCCAAAGATACAGATACAGTGAAAAGAAGAGCCACCTGTACCCCAATGTTCATAGCAGCAATGGCTGCAGTTGCCAAACTGTGGAAAGAACCAAGATGCCCTTCAAAGGACAAATGGATAAAAAAGATGTGGTCCATATATACAATGGAGTATTGTGCCTTCATCAGAAAGGATGAATACCCAACTTTTGTACCAACATGGATGGTACCAGAAGAGATTATGCCGAGTGAAATAAGTCAAGCAGCGAGAGTCAATTATCCTATGGTTTTACTTACTTGTGAAGCATAAAGAATAACACGGAGGACATTGGGAGATGGAGAGGAGAAGTGAGTTGGGGGAAATCGGAGAGGGAGACAAACCATGAGAGAGACTGTGGACTCTGAAAAACAAACAGAGTTTTGGAGGGGAGGATGATGGAGGGTTGGGTGAGTCTGATGGTGGAGGGCACGTATTGCATGGAGCACTGGGTGTAGTGTGCAAACAATGAATTTTGGAACACTGAAAAGAAAAATAAAATGAATAAAAAAATAGAAGAGAAAGGGTAGACATACTCTTTTCTGCCCAATCTCCTCTCAGTAGAGTGGTATTTAGTTCCCACTGGTTTATATTAGTTATATAATCATTAGTTATATTAAAAACATTTTTCTTTATTGATCAATTTATTTAAAATTTTTTCTTTAATTTCTTTATGCCTCATTTTCTTCATCTGTGAAATAGAATCTGGGAGTTGCTAAAGGATAAGATTCAATGTCTTGCTCAATATCTGCCATATAAAGGCCCACACTGTAGCATACACAGAAAGAACTCTGATGGTTAGGCATAATTTTGTAGAGCAACAGCTTGAAAGTCTTGAGAAGGTTTTTGTTTTGTGTTGTGCTGGTTACAGAGGCACGAGTGGGTTGACGTCAATCATAGGAGCATGTTTGGTGTTGTTAATGGAAGCAGAAGGAGGGTGATGGCATTCTGAGACCTGATCTTTCTTGATTATAGAGGGATGTTCACTGAGGTGAATTGTCACCAACCAAGTAGACAAATTTAAAAATCAATTGTGGTGTTACCATTGTATTATAACCATCACTGGTGGATCAGACACGTTTAAAACCAGTTCTGGTGGTTATATGTTCCTGTGACTATAGAATCATCAGTATTTTCTTTGGAGTCTGTGGCCTTTTATTCTCATGCTCTCTTTCTGTCCCTCCTAAAGCAATCTGCAGAAGCAAACACTGCCATTAACAAGGGTCAACATGTCCTCACCATTGTTGTTGATTTGCCTTAAAGGTGGGGCGTAAAAAATTTTGGACTCTGACAAACAGATGATAAAACAATTATAATAAAAAGTTCTCTAAGAGGGGACTAAAAGTCAATTTTCAACCATAACACGTTTTTCCAGGTCTGACCAAGAAAACAAGTCTCAGAGATGTTTTGTATCTACTTTAGTCAAGGTGCTATTTGTTTTTCTAAATACACTTTATTGAGAAATAACCTCTATGCAATAAATTGCACTTATATTTAGTGTACATGAGTTTTGACAGACATATGTAGCTACGCAACCCCAAAATCAATCAAGAGATAAAACATTTTCATTATCAAAAGAAGTTCCCTCCTATCCCTTTGTAGTTAATTCCTCCCTACCCACCCTACCCCAGGCACTCACTCACCTGCATTCTGCCACTATAGATTAATTTTGCCTGTTCTAGAATTTCATGTGACTAGGGTCACCCAATATGCACACTTTTGTGTCGGGTTCTTTTGAGAGCATGATATTTGTGAGACTTATCCATGTTGTGTATGTCTGTAATCTGACTCTTCCCATTTGTGAGGGGTCTTCCATTGTGTGCATATACCATTATTTATTTGTTCATTCAGTAGTTGGTGAACATTTGCATTGTTTCAAGCTGTTATTTTCGATAAAACTTATAAACTTCCATTTAAAATCTTTTTTAGACATCTATGTTTTATTTTTTATTGAGTAACATGGTAGGTGATGTTTGACCCTATAAGAAATTGCCATCAGTTCTCTAAAATTATTATGTCACTTAACACTTTTACTAGAAATATTTGAGATTTTTATTGCTCTACTTCCTTGTCAGAACTTGGTATTGTCTGCCTTTTACATTTTACCTATTTTATAAGATGTGTAATGGTATCATATTGCAGTTTCAATTTGTATTGCTTCAATGATTAGCTATGTTCAGCATCTTTTCATGTGCTTGTTCGGATATTTATATATCTTTATGAAATATTTATTCAAAATCTTACCTTTTGAAATATTTTATTTTACTATTGAGTTGTAAAATTTCTTTATATGTTCAGGATACCTGTGCTTTGTCAGATATGCAAATTACAGATATTTCCTCCTAGATTGTGGCTTGCATTTTCATTTTCATAATGGTGTCTTTCTAAGAGTAGATACTTTTAAATTTGATGATGTCTTTTTATGTTTGTATCTGTGATCCATTTTAAGTTAATATTTTTGCATAGTATGATGTGAGCAATGAGGATAGTTAGTCCTAACCTGCGACCTAGTTGCTTCAGCATTGTTGAAAACACTATCCTTTTCCTGTTGAATTACCTTGCCATTTCTCTTGAAAATCTGTCAATCATATATATGTGGGTCTATCTGTAGACTTTCTAGTCTATAACTTTGATATACTTATCTCTTCTCACTTTTCACTACTGTCTTAATTACTATAATTACTCTAATAAGTCTCGAAATCAGTAGCTTAAAAGTCTTTCAAATTTGTCCTTCTTTAATTTCTCAGATCAGTGTTCTTCAGTTTTCAGTGCTTGAGTTGCTCATATATTGTTAAGTTACTCCTGTTTTTTTTGTGTGCTATAAATACCTCATAATGTAAATAAATTGTTATTTAATTGAATATTACAGATGATTTCTTTTCCTGAAACTAAAATGCTGCTTATTAGGTATAACTCTGATTCCTATAGTATATTAAAACATATTTAACATGTCTCTAGTTCCATGTACTGCAAGATATATAAATTCTCCCAGGCCTTTCTCTATTTCTGGGAAACTTCATCAATACAGTATATCTTGGTATCATTCGCCTTTTCCTTTGTGTAAACACATCAGTAGAGCATTATGTTGGTGTCTGTTTTCTCTCATTGCTGGTACCAGGAAGATGTACCAGTAGAGCTTATGCATGAAGAGATGCAGGCACCAAGACCAGAACAGAAGGCAATATTAGTATTCAGGCAAGTAATGATCTTGAGATTATCATCAGTATGATTTAAAAAATTAACAAATAAAGCAAGTTTTAAAATATTCTAGAGAATTCGCAGTGCCTCTGTTATTAAAAAACTGATTCAGAGGGCACTAGTGAATGATACAGAACATCCTTTCAAATGCAGTAATCCATATGGAGTGGTCAGTCTTTCCTTGTCCTGATCTGATTCTGAAATATACTAATTGCTTTGTGAACATCTGCTAACCCTTATTTAGGTGCTGCATCTCACCTTATAAATCACTCACAAATTGGGGAAAATTTTGAAAATTTTGTGGAAAAGTTTGTCAAAAATTTTGAAAAAAAAAAAACCACTTTATAATTTTCTTGTTACCACACTTTCTCAGCATTTTTGCCATAAAATCTCTTTGAGCAAAATGAATTTTGATCACTTCCCTGTCCTCTATATAGGAAAATTGTGTATGTGTCTCTGTTTCTGCATTTGAAAAATAAAAATAATAAAAGCTGACTCAGATGATTATTATAAGGACTAAATGAGAAAGTACTAAAAGTTCCTATAAAAAAGAAGATGCCAGAAATATTAGTTCCCTTACTTCCTTGATACCAGTGGGTGAATAATAGCAAAGATGTTTTAGCTAGTTTGGTTGTCTCTACAGCTCCATGAATCGATGGATTTTAAAGATTCATACATATTTTTAAAAATCATGTTAAGGTTTTTATTAATTCAATGGCATAACAGGAAAATTTCACAGATATAAGCTCTATTTTTTTGGTATCCCACACTTTGATAATGTATCACACATTTGCCAACTACCATTTAACTCACTCAATTGAGGATGATCGCATGAACAGACTGCTGAAGACTTTTCTTCCTTTCATATAGAGTTAACATTGATTGGGAAAGCTTCAGAGTAGCATGGATGATGTCGTGTAAAGTGAAATAGTCATCACTTAACCATGGCATAAATTCAATTATAATTGTGTCTTATACTATAAGGTATAATTAGACAAAAATTAGGTTATGATTTCAGTTTATATAATTACTGTAGTAAAAGATATAATGTTTGAGTTAAGTAAGGCAATTGTTTTTTTCTGTGTTTTTGCATTCCAATTCTCTGTTACAGTTTCTACTTCCCAGGAGTGGTTTTCTGTTGTCTCCCACCCCTCTTCTTAAAGTCACAGTACACATTTACTTTTTCACTCATTTTCCACATAACTTCATTTTCTATGAAAGAGAAAGCAGCTCAGCAAGGAAAAGAGAACTACAATATCAGCCTTGAGGTTGTGTGGGTAAAACTAACAGGCACTTCCCTTTCAGCCCTGCTCTGACCTCAAGTCACTTAAACACTTCCTGACAACAATTTAGTGTCAAAATGCCCATATAATGTGAAGACCTTCTGCACTGAAAATGTTGCAGCCTTAACGCAGCTAGGAGAATGAAACAAGATTATGTTTTTGATTATTGAATATGATATAATATTTTGATAACATTATTTTTTAAAAAATATTTTATTTATTCATTTGACAGAGAGCGAGAGAGATCACAAGTAGGCAGAGAGACAGGCAGAGAGAGAGGGAGAAGCAGGCTCCTTGCCGAGGAGAGAGCCCGATGTGGGGCTCGATCCCAGGACCCCGAGACCATGACCCGAGCTGAAGGCAGAGGCTTAACCCACTGAGCCACCCAGGTGCCTCTTTTGATAAAATTATTATTAATATTCAGAAGGAATAGTCAGTAGTGCATGGCATTTTGTAGTCTCTGACCAAGAAAAGAGGCAGATAAATTGGAAGTATTTTTGTTGCATTTCTTTTTTTTTTCTCCAAAGGGCCCAACAATATACTTTTATTTGTTAATTTTAGGGTAATATTTTTAGACTTTTTAAGTGCATTCTCATTTTTGAGTGATCCATAAAAACACAAAGAAAAACAGCAAAACCTTTTTCTCTAGAAATCACAGGTTTTTTTGGTGTTGCATTTCTAAGCTTCCTCAGATACTATTTCTAACACCTCTTGACCTTAGGTGTTGTATGTTGGAATTGACAGCACATATAAAGAGGTGGACTTTAAGCTATTGATTTGCTAGAGTCATTAAAAATATAGAGCTTCCCTATGCCCCTGCAATTGTGCTACTGGGTATTTACCGCAAAGATACAGATGTGGTGAAAAGAAGGGCCATCTGTACCCTAATGTTTATAACAGCAATGGCCACGGTCGCCAAACTGTGGAAAGAACCAAGATGCCCTTCAAAGGACAAATGGATAAAAAAGATGTGGTCCATATACACTATGGAGTATTATGCCTCCATCAGAAAGGATGAATACCCAACTTTTGTAGCAACATGGGCGGGAATGGAAGAGATTATGCTGAGTGAAATAAGTCAAGCAGAGAGTCAGTTATCATATGGTTTCACTTATTTGCGGAGCATAACAAATAACACAGAGGACATGGGGAGATGGAGAGGAGAAGGGAGTTGAGGGAAATTGAGGGGGAGATGAACCATGAGAGACTATGGACTCTGAAAAACAACCTGAGGGTTTTGAAGGGGCGGGGGGTGGGAGGTTGGGGGAGCCTGGTGGTGGGTATTATGGAGGGCACGCATTGCATGGAGCACTGGGTGTGGTGCAAAAACTATGAATTCTGTTACGCTGAAAAGAAATGAAATTAAAAAAAAAAGAAAAAATAAATAAAAATTTAAAAAAGGAAAAAAAATCCTTGAGTTTGAAAAATGACAATAATGCTAGCCACTTCGTTAGATAATAGATATTTTTAAGTTAAAAATAATTGCTACTTTTTTTTTAGTGACATCTTTTTGAAAATCTCAACATAGTTTTCAACACATCACTACAAACCATTAACACCCGAAAAAAAAATGGCATAAGATACGTTTCGTATTTGTTATTTCTGAAATTCCAATCATATCTGAGTAAGGGTTTTTTGTTTCTAAAATCATTTGACAGAACACTCTCCTGGGTTTTGATTCCCTTCAATGTTTTATCACAGCTTTGTTTTTAAAGGTTGCTATCCAATAACTAATGTCCCTTGAGAATCTCTTTTGATTTTTGGTAATCTGTTTCCCTATTGAGTAAAACCTTAAAACTGCTTTGACTGAAGGACTAAATGCCTTAAGACTAAAAATGTATTTGGTTCCTGTTCAAACCTAGAGAAGTGAACCAAGAGGTCAGAGCTTATTCTGTTATTTTTTCGATAATTATAATACTATATCCCATTAATTCAGCCTTTATTTATATTTTAGAGTACCTATGGAAGTATTCCTTTTTTAAAAAGTCCGCAATTCACTTTGTGGTTGTGATTACGGCCATTTCATGATGAAGCCGTGAAAGCGTCGCCTTGCGGTGGTCACACAGTCCCGAGAGCAGAAAACAGCATGCGGGTGCTCTGGTTCTCCGCTCAGCTCTTCGCCCAAGACTTCGCGGCCAAATCTGACCTCCGGTCATTTTTGGTGCCGGGTTTCCTTTTCATGTCCACGGATAAGCAAGGGTAACGCAGCTCTCTGTGTTTTCGCAGCTGAGGGAAGTGAAGTGAAGGGGTCGCAGAGGTCAACGGAGATGACAACGGAGCTCTTGGTGTTCTGCTCACCAGGCTGCTGCTCAGTCCTTCCCGGCCCGCTGCCTTTGAAAACACACTTCTCCGAGAGGAACTCCGTCCATTTCAAGCGTTCCAAGGTGGACCAATCTTGCGGAGTTTAATAAACATGAAAGGATCGTCCGTTTCAAGTGAGCAGTTTGCAGACGGCGGTAAGAGAAAAGATGTGCCTTAATGTGTCTCCTACAGCCGTGCAGGGTGTGGTGACAGAACATGAACTAATCACAAGGAATTAATGAGTACCTATGCAGATGAGGGGCAAAATGAGTGGATTAGTGGTTACCCCTTTCCACTGTCTGAACTTTTGATAAGAATGGTTTCTTCATAAACATAACGAGAGTGTATTAAAATTCTCCCACCATCCTTTTTTTTTTTTTTTAAAGATTTTATTTATTTGACAGACAGAGATCACAAGTAGGCAGAGAGGGAGGCAGAGAGAGAGGGAGGGAATCAGGCTCCCCACTGAGCAGAGAGCCCGATGCGAGGCTCGATTGATCCCAGGACCCTGGGATCATGACCTGAGCCGAAGGCAGAGGCTTTAACCCACTGAGCCACCCAGGCGCCCCAACCCACAATCACTTTTAACCCAAAATTGTATTGTTAGAAAATGTTTTTATGAAACTAAAGAAAATGAAGGCATGTTTACAGAGTGATCTATTTAGAAGAAGCACTACAAAAACTTGCCAAAGAAATGAGTGTTATTCTGAAAATAAAGCTCAGGCGAAACATAAACTCAAAATGCTCAAAGTAAAATCTGTTATCTCAACCAAGTATCGGTCATTTCACATATCCTTGTTGGATTCTGGAAGTGGGGGGGTCTCCCATGTCTGGGTGGCAATTTAGAAAGCAACACTTTTGTCTCAAGACAAAATTTTCCAAATGTATACTGTTAAAGTGTGTTTGCCTAACAGCATCCCCACTGGTAAGATCAGAATACATGATATCTTGTAACAATTAATAAAATGGTGTTTTATAAATGTACTGGCAAATCTCAAAATGTAAATACTTTTGTTCAATCTCCTATGCAATTGAAATCCTACAACTTTGAACTTAAGCAAGTTGTTCAATGAAAATTTTAGCAGAAAGTGGGGCGTCTGGGTGGCCTAGTCGACTAAACGTCTGACTCTTGATTTTGGCTCAGGTTATTATGTTCTCGGGGTCGTAAGATCAAGCCCCATGTCGGGCTCTGCACCCAATGGGGAGTCTGCTGGAGATTCTCGCTCCTCCCCTCCCCTTACCCTCCACCCCCACAGTCTCCTTCCTTCTCTCTCTCTCTTAAATAAACAATCTTTTAAAAAATCAGTAAAAAATAAAAAATTTTGTAAAAATGTTTTTACAAAGAACATCTTTATATACATCCTTGGCCCTTTGCAATTTAGTATTTTTTGTATGTTATATTTTATTTACTGAACTGTCAGAATATAAGTGCTATGGAAGACATATGTTTAGAAATTTCACTGCACATTTGAGATAAAGCCCATTACTCTTTTTTCCCATTCCCACCTCCATACTTTTTGTCTAAATCATTCAAGTGAAAACTATTCAGGCTGAGCTGAAGTGAAGAAGAAATGTGGAGTGGGTAGTGCTTACAACAAGAAGCCTCTGTCTCAGACTTATTTCTTAAATTGAACTTCATGTAATACCCTTCATTCAGATAAATGCCTAAAAGTGCAATTGTGTTGGGGTATTGTTGTTAGGTTTGTAGTTTCATGAGAAACTGCCAAGTTATTTTAAAGAATGGCTGTATTATTTTCCATTCCCACAACAATGCATGGGTGACGGTTTTCCAAATGCTCACCAGTATTTGATATTTCACTATTTTTTGTTTTAGCTCTTCTGAGAGTTATATAGTGATATGTCATTTCACTTTCAATTGGCATTCCCCTAATTGCTAATGATTTTGATCATCTTTTCATGAGCACATTTGCTATCTCTTTAAGCTCTTCGGTAAAATATTTGTTCATGTCTTTTGTCCATTTTCTAATTGGATTGTCTAAATACTGTTAAGTGTGAAATTTGTTAATATATTCTAGATGTTAATCCTTTCTTGGATATATGTTTTGCAAATATTTCTACCCAATCTGTAGCTTGTCTTTTCATCCTTTTTAAAGGGTGTTTTAATACACAAAGGTTTTAAATTTTGGTGTGGAGCAGTTTGTCAGTTTTTATATTTATAGATCATGCTTTGGGTGTAAAATCTAAGAACAGTTTTGTCCTAGATCCTGAAGATTTTCTCCTGTGTCTTACTTTAAAAGTTTTATAATTTTCCATTTAAGTTTGTGACCCATTCTGACTGAATTTTTGTATAAGATAGGGGTTCAGGTTGAGATTCACATTTTTGACTTTGGATGTCGAACTGCTCTAGAACATTTGTCGAAAAGTTTTCCTCATGGAGTTGTTTTTACATCTTTGTAAAAAGTCAGTTGGCAGAATCACATCCCATTGTAAGGACACATCACATTGATTTACCCATTCATCAGCTGATGGATACTTGAGTTGTTTCCTCATGTTGGTTACTATTAATAATTCTGCTATGAATATTTGTGTATAAGTATTAGTTAGTGTGGACACATGTTTTCATATTTTATGGATGTATACTTAGGAGTAGAATTACTGAGTCTTATGGTAACTCTGTGTTTAACACTTTGAGGAACTGCCGAACGATTTTTCAAAGTGGCTGTACCATTTTATATTCTGAACACCAATGTGTGGGAGTTCTAATCTTCTCCACGTCTCTACCAATACTTGTTAGCTGTCTTTTTCATTAAAACCAGCCTCATGGACATGAAGTAGTATCTCATTATGCTTCTTCTTTGTATATTTGTTATGGCTAGTGTTTTTAATGTTGAGCGTCTTTTCATGTGTTTATTGGTCATTTGAGTATTTTCTTTGGAGAAATGTCTATTTGGATCCTTTGCCCATATTTTCCTTGGATTATTTGTCTTCTTATTAATGAGGGGTATATTTTGGATATTTATATATTTTTATATATTTTGGATATAATTCCCTTATCAGATATATGTCTTACAAATATTTTCTCCTATTATGGAGGCTTTTTGCTTTCTTGATGATGTAGTTTGCAGCCCCAAAGATTGTAAGTTTAATGAGGTCCAACTTATTTAATATTTCATTCTGTCACTTGTGCTTTGTTGTCATTATCTCTGAAGGCTTTACCTAATCCAGGGTCATGCAAATTTATTCCTATATTTTCTTCTAAGGGTTTTATAATTTTAACTATTACAATTAGGTCCATGATCATTTCAAGTTTATTTTTATGTATGGTATAAAAAAAGAGTTCCAAGTTCATGTTTTTTGTCACATGGATATCCAGGTTTTTCAGAACCTTTTGTCAAAAGAATTTTCTTTTTCTATTGAATGGTCTGGGTATCTTTGTTGAATATCGGTGGATTCTGTTTTGTCATAAGGGTTTATTTCTGGCCTCTCAATTCGAGTCCATTGATCTGTATGTCTTTCTTTAATCCAGTTTCACACTGTCTTGATGACTGTAGTTTTGTAGTAAGTGTTAAAATCAAGAAGAGTGATACCTTCAATTTCATTCTCCTTTTGCAAAATTGTTTTGGGTGTTCTGGATTCCTTTCAGTTCTACATGAGTTTTATGATTAGCTTGTCACAGTCTAAAAAATTAAAAAAAACTGGGATGTTGATAAGGATTGTGTTGAATCTGTAGATACTTTTTGGAAATTGCCATCTTAAAATAGTAAGTCTGTGCCACTTGATTTTCGACAAATGTGCCAAGGTAATCCAACTGAGGAAGTCTGGTCTTATCAAAGAAATGGGGCTGGACCATGGACCTAAATGCAATAGGCAGATCTCTGACACCTCTAGAATAAAACATAAGAGAAAATCTTCATGAACTTGGGTTAAGCAAAGATTTCCTAGGTAAACACCAAAAGCATAATTCATAATAAAAATTTAATAATTTAGGCTTGAACAAAATTAAATGATCTCTAAAGGCCACCATTAAGAAATTGAAAAGACAAACACGGGAGGAGTACTACCATGAATACTCTCTGTGTTCTCTACCGGTTGCTTCTTCTTCATTTAGTATCCCTGACTCAAAAGGAGGGCTGGTTCCTTTGTACTGTGTGCTGTTTACCTTTCTGTTCATTCTGTGTTGTAGTCACTGACCTACGTCAATAAATCTTCCACCTATACAATTCTTGGTTGACTCTTTCTTGACCATCAGTCTCCTTAACACAGATTAGGATACATGCATGTATCCTGGCCCCTTCTGATAAATATGTCTTGTTATCCTCTTATTTTTTAGTGATGGGATGGTTTGAGTGGAAAGTGTGATCTGCATGTTCAGATAGGATTAGAAAGGCCAGTTTTCACAGGTAAATGTTATGCTTTGCACTATAAATATAGTCTTTCTCCAAATACCTGTTGCTATAGTCACTATTCAAGTGTCTATCACAATTGAAATATACCTCCTGGGCATGTATTTTGCTTATTAGCTTTGCTTAAAAATATGGCTCAATAAAATTTCTTATGGCTATGGAACATTCAGTTCTTTTGGCAATGGTAATTTTCCACCCATCATGTATTGCTTGTGACTGAGCTCCAGCGAATCTCTACTCATTTTTTTCTCTCTAGTTACAATTACCCATTTTTATCCTCAGTACTACAAGTGATATTTATCCTACTGCCAACGTTTTTATACATTTAGCTCCATAGGTTTAACTTATTTTCCAGTGAAAGACTGTTTATGATAATAGACTAACAATGATAATATTCAGAGGTACTGAATAAGATCACAGAAGAAGGACTTCAATATGACATTTTTTTAGATAAGCAACACAAAATTTAAAAATATATAAAAATTGTGTCATTGTATTCTTATATTCTTATGATTTAAGATACATGTGTGAAGTATGTTTTCAAAATATTGCTGTTTTTCACTATTTCATATATTTAATTTAGAATATTATTTCTTAAAAGACTAACTTTTCATGGCAGGAGGGTGCCATGGCCATGACTTAAGCCACAGATAAAATAAAAAATGGTGGCTTCTGGTTTTAATTTATTTGCTATAACTAGGATGGTTATGATCATAATATTAATGATGATGATGCTAATATTTTCGATGATGATTTTGCTGTGGGGGGAATGATGGGCTTATTGTTCTTGAATGTCATCCAGGAAAGTCTTTGAGAATTACAGAGGCTTGAACAATATTCTGATAACTCAGCTATAAAATAGACATCAATCAATATAATAATGAAATGCATGCTATATATTATAAATTTATAATTTCAAAGGGCAATATTTTAGATGTGCCCTTATATATCTGTCTGTTTAATGAAGTTAGCTAAATTAAATTTTCACCAGGTAACTTTCTTAAATCAGTAGACACTCCCATCCTACTGGGTCTGATATAAGGTTATTTCATTTCAGAATGTACCTTATCAGAGAGAAAGGAGATGAATAAATTTAGTTGTTATTAATTTAGGATGCTAAATTGGTAAACAACCCTATCTCCCTATTTCGCCACCCATTATACTCATGTCTGATGATTATGGGAGATTGTTTCTGTTGGCCATACTGTCATCCAAGCACCCTATTTTAGCTTCTCTCTTATAGTATCTTATAGTGATTACAAAAACTTCAGTATTTGCTTAACAAAGAGAAAATATGAATTATAATGAAAATCCTTAAGATGTGACCTTTTTTGCATGTCATTCTTACATGTAATAAGAACTGAATATTAATTAATAGTTAATAGTTACTGGTTAAAATATCTTAATTATTTTTAACTAAAGTCAAAAAGTTAATACATTAAATTTAATATAAATAGTGATGGATTATAGTGAAGTATTTAATGAAATTCTGGTTTATTTCTTTTAAAGGAATAACTGAATAGAACCATGAATTTTCTACTCTGCCTTTAAAAAATATGACTTCTAGTTGAAAGAGTTGTTCTCAAGTTGGGCCATTCTATTCCCTGTGATGGTGAACATGCTGGACAGTTGAGTTAGCGTTAGAATATGGGTCCTAGAATTAAAAGCCTCAGTCTTGCATTTATTCACAGTCAATGACATTGACAATATTAGTGCCTCATGAGACAGGCTAGATTAGGGGAATAAGACTGGAGTGAATATTAGCCAATGCAGTGAGTAATTATTATAGAAATTTTTTTGTATATATATATTAAAAAATCCTGCAATTTTTTTGTATTTTGATAATGAATACTTAATTATTCCTCTATCTTGTTGAATGAAGGTATAACTTGAGTTCCATTGTATACACATTTATTTCTTTAATAAACTGTCACTATGTGAATGGCTTAAAACCAACAAATTATCTCAGATTAGGAGGTTTAAAAACTTAACTTTCTTAAACCACAGATCTATAGATTATAAATAAAATTCGAACAATCAATACTTTTACAATTTCAACATTTTGTCTTATTGCAAAAATAAATATTCATTGTAGAATATTTAGGAAATAAAATTAAGCAAAAAGAAATCCCTAAGATCATTCATAATCCCACCACTTGGAGATAATCACTTAATAATGTCTCCTACTTCATTAAAGTTTTAAAATATGCACCCAGGTTTCTCCAACAAAACTGAAATTGTTGGGTACACGTTATTATAATATCCCACTTAAAAAAATCTTCGGTTAAATTTATGTGTCTTTGGGCCTCCTTTATGATTGCTTAGAGATAAGGGTACCTTGGAAATGATACCCTCTAAAATGTTTGTGTTTTGCCTTCATCTTCTTTATAGAACTTCAAGTCTTGTTCAAATTGCATCAGAGTTTTGTGAGGATATTCTAGTGGTTACTCCATTTGTTCCTCAGGTGCTCTTTTGCATTGCTCATGGTGCAGGCCTTGGTATTGTCATGTCCTACAGGTACAAGTATCCCTCCAGACTGTTGCAGAACATTACTGTGCCTGCCAGGCTTCTCTGTTGGTCCACTGGGCATTGCTACTGAAGTCAGCCAGTCCCGTGGGGCAGATCATGTAGGGAATTCAGTGGCACTGTGGGAAAGCCTGTCTTTGCTCTCTTTATGGTCTCTATATGGTTATGGTTATATGGTCTCTATATGGGTATAGGGTGTTAGAGGGATATTCAATGAATACTGCTATACACCAGTATTGTAAGGGGAAAGAGTAAAACAAATTAATAAAAATAAAAGAATAGAATAGAAAAAAAAATAGTAAAAACAGACGTAGAATTCAGCCATTTAAACTAATACAACTATTTTGTAGTGTCCTATTAAATGGCCAAATCATGTGTATCTTCAGGTCTTGTGGAGTTGGAGGCACTGGCTTTGGGGAAGGTGCTCCAGGCCCTGGTTCAATAAACAAAGGAGAGTGAACAGACCACACGGTATGATGTGAACAGAGTGACTCTATGGAGGACACAGAATTCACTCCAATCCAATTCTTCCCACTAAAACCTCTGCCAGTTCTCTAACACCTTGGGTATTCTTGACTTTTTTCACATCTCCTTTTCCTTGGGGATGCACTGAAAATATGAGGGTAAACTTGAGATTTCTCTAGAGTGTGCCTTGGTGAATGCAGACCATACCTTTCCTGAAAAGGCTCAGATGATGACGTGGAGGTCAGGTCAAATAAGATTTTGTTCTCAAGTGCTTTCCTCAGATCTCATGAAAGCTTTTATATAGGGACTCACATTTCTCCTTACAGGACCATGTTCCCGATGATAAATATTATTGTGTTGCTCTTTAAAAATACATTTCCTAGGGGCATCTGGGTGGCTCAGTGGGTTAAAGCCTCTGCCTTCAGCTCAGGTCATGATCCCAGGGTCCTGGGATCAAGCATCGGGCTCTCTGCTCAGCGGGAAGCCTGCTTCCCCCTCTCTCTCTGCCTGCCTCTCCGCCTGCTTGCTATCTCTGTTTTTATTTTTATTTTTAGAGATAAAAAATAAAAATACAAAAAATAAAAAATACAATAAAATACATTAAAAAATGTATTTAAAAGAAATACATTTCCCAGACGATAGCACATCGTAGTCTGGGTGGGTATTAGGAGACAGTGATCACTGGGCAAGGGTGGAAAACATTTTTTTCTCACAATTCTTTTTACCTTCCCTTTGTCTGTAGGCCTCAGTTTACAGCTCTAGCTGAGGTTTAGAGTCACTTGGAACTCACTACCAGAAATTCTAGTCTGTTGGTCTGGGGTGGAGACTGGGCACCAGATTAAGAAAAAAAAAAAAAAATCCTCAGGCCATTCCAATAGTACTGACAACCACTACCTTAGGAAATGCAAACGTCAAGTGTTTTGTAATAATATCAATGTTTCTACTGCGAGTTCCCTTTGGAGCAGCTATTACAGAGTTTTCCGACTGTTGAGATTGCTTTTATTTTTATTTTTTTATTTTTTTATTTTTTAAAATTTTTTAAAATATTTTATTTATTTATTTGACAGAGATCACAAGTAAGCAGAGAGGCAGGCAGAGAGAGAGAGAGAGAGAGAGGAGGAAGCAGGCTCCCCACTGAGCAGAGAACCTGATGTGGGGCTCGATCCCAGGACCCTGAGATCATGACCTGAGCCGAAGGCAGAGGCTTTAACCCACTGAGCCACCCAGGCGCCCCGAGATTGCTTTTAAAATAGAAATTTGTCAGGCAAATTTGAAGCTCTTTTAAAAAATGAATTTCCATGGATTTTTGAAATAAATTGCTGATTCCTTCATCCCTCATGCCTAAACATGTTGGGCTTCAAGCTATCTTTGTTTATCTGCTGTGCCTCCAGCTTTAAGGGAAAATTGGTCATGTTTGCTTGTTGTGCTTTTAAGTACCAAACTCTGTGATTAGATCCATTTTGGGATTTGGGGGATGAAAACATGTCTGAAATAGTTGCTAGTTAGGTCCCAGCCGCAGGCAGAACTTAAAACATGCAAACCCACAAGGAGGTGATTTGAGGACTGATTTTTTTCCACTTGCTGTTGTTGGGACCGAGTCAAAATTTGTCGGTCTTTGAATGAGCCCTATGGATGTATTTGCTCTGGCAGTGGTAGCCAGACTAAGTCTACCACTTTGGGCAAGAAGCTCACTACATTTATTCTTGCTGGTTGACAGTTTTATTTGTGGTCCCTATTTAAAATGGAGAAATTGAGCCCAGCCCTTCAACCTTTGGCTTTGGCAAAACGCCTTTGGACAAGATACAGAAGGCTAAAGATGGAGAGGCTGAAATTTTTCCTTAATAAACCTTTCCTTTGTAACGTTGGCAAACTGTAACCTAGTAAATGGTGGGCAAGTTCGAGCATGTTGCTGAAGGCCAGCATGAGCTAGAATTTCTTCACCGGTAAGCACACTAGCTCCTTGTCCCTGATAGGGTTAGTACTTTTCAGCCACATATCCCAGATGAATCCCCTTAAACTTTTGAAGTTTTATAAATACCAGTTTGTGGCTCTGGCTTACATCTGGGGAGCCGTACGTGGATTTGTAGGTGCTTGATAGCTGTTTGCAAACTTTCTTCTCCTAGAGACAACTTAGAAGAATGAGTCTGCAATTAGGCAATATTAAAGAATGACCTCAAAGTGAACAACTTGCATTTGTAACAAGAAGAAAGAAAGAGTCTTCTCTAATTTTTATAGCTGTCATCCTTGTATCCCTGGTATATGAACAGCAAGGTAAAAATGGTTTAAAAAAAAAAGATGAGAAGAAACTGTCCCTCATAGATTGAAGGGTGTATAGGAAAGGATTCTTTCATCCCGTAGGAATAGCACTAGAGCAGTAATAAATATTGCATTCAATTCAGCATTGTTTTGTCTTTACTGAAATATAAAGAGACAATTGGGGAAAGAAATTTATGAGTGAGATTCAAAATATTCTGTTCTCTTTCAAGAGTTCAAAGGATGTTCATTTTTGGTAGTACTCTATAAACACAAGATTGGCCCTCATTTCACCAAGACCTGTCTAGCAATGTTCTCCTTCTTTGTAGACCAGTTCTAGAAGGACACTGAGCATACCAGACACTTGACAATTGTAGAGTCCTTGGCCTCTTTCCTGGTCTAAACAAAGTGACCAGTGCATCTCTCAGTTAATCTTTCACTCTGCATGGACATTAACTGGGTTCTGCCAAACTCTACCCTACAAGTAACTATTTAAAATTGGTAGCCTTGAAAAGATTCATTCAATGCTCTACAGATATTTATAAAGTGTTTATTTACTATGAGACAGGCACTGTTCTGGGTGCTACAGATCACTCAGTGAACACAATAAATAAAAGTCACTTTCAGATAAAAGGATTCTATTTTATCAGGGAAAGAGAGAGACAACACCCAACAGATAATAATAAATGAGTAATATAGTACATCTGAAATTGCTAAGTGTTATGGAGCAATATTTGTGCAGGGATAAGGGTGATTTGGAGTGTGGAGGTGAGGTAGTTTGCAAGGGTCAGTAGAATGATCAGAGTAGTTTAAAAACAAAATATGGCAAAGAATTGAGGAAGTGAGAGGGCGTCTGGATATCTGGGGGAGGAGAATTCCAGATAGAGGGAAAAACCACCTTGAGGTATGACATTATAAGTTCAAGTTTTAAAGGCATGAGAGGAAAGCCAGGGTTTAAAAAAGCAGCTGATGTCATGTGTGGCTGGATCCTAGTGGGTAAGTGGGGAATTACGAGCAGAAGGCAGATGATGGAACGCTGTGCATGCCATGTTATGATATTTAGGCTTTATTCTGTCAAGGTCGGCTCATCTTCCATATAAGGAGGAGTCTGTAGGCAGAGATTGCTTGTATATGCTGAAGACCTTTGGGCATAGGAGATGCTCAATAATGTGTAATGAATAAAGAAATGCATGGTTACAGAAAGCTGCTAGTATTAAGTGGTAGAGGAACTAGAAGAAAGATAAACTCCTGTGTTTATAAAAAAGAATATTGATGCTAACCTTAACCAGAGGTATTGTTTTCCTAAGGAAAACATTTTTTCACAAAAAATTGTGTGAGCATATTTTACGTCTGTAAGCACTTTCTTACTACTGCCATAACCAATTACCATAAAATTAATGGCCTAAAGCAATGCAAATTCATGACTCACAGTTCTACAGGTCTTATGTCCAGAATGGCTTCATAGGTTCTTTACTCTGGGTCTCACGAAGCTGAAATCAAGAGCTGGCCTCTTATCTGGAG
Source organism: Mellivora capensis (assembly GCA_004024625.1). NCBI lineage: Eukaryota > Metazoa > Chordata > Mammalia > Carnivora > Mustelidae > Mellivora > Mellivora capensis. Next base: position 33,072 of record PISX010002750.1, read on the forward strand.
CCTCTGAGAAAGAATACCCTTCTAAGATCCTTCAGGTTGTTGGCAGAATCCAGTCCTTCTTGGTTTTAGGACCAAGATCTCCATCTCCTTCCTGGCTGTCAGATGGGATTTGCCCTTAGCGCTCTCTCTCTTTTTTTTTTTTTTAAAGATGTATTTATTTGAGAGAGAGAGAGGAAGAGAGAATGCAAGCAGGAGAGGCAGGAAGAGGGAGAGAGAATCTCAAGCAGACTCTGTGCTGACCGTGGAGCCTGAGGAAGCCAGACTTGGGGCTCGATCCCAGCATCCTGAAATCCTGAGCTGAGCCAAAACCAAGAGTCAGAAGTCCAACCTACTGTACCACCCAGGAACTCCATGCCCTTAGCTCTTAGAGACCCTTCTCAGGTTCTTGTCTGTGGGTCCCCACATTTCTGAGCTAGTAACATGTACCATCACATCTTTTGCCTGCTTGGAATCTCTCTAATTTCCTCTTTCTGCTACATCTCTCTTCTTCCTCTTCTAAGGCATCTCTAAAATTAAATCTTCTATCTTTCTCTTCATAAGGTTATGTTGAGCTCACCCAGATCGTCCAAGATAAGCTCCCTCTTTTAAGGCCAACTGATTAGTAACCTTAATTACATCTCCTAACAGTGCCTCGATTGGTGTTTAAATAGTCAGGGGATGGGACTCTTGGCATGGCAGATTCTTCCACCAATTAGAACATAATTCTAATGTTTAGAATTATCCCTGCCATAATGCCACATCCTAGGATAACTTCATGCCAGATATTGATGGTCATGCTAGAGCAGGACAGAACAGGAAACCTGTCCTTCATATGTTTGAGCGTTAGCACAAAATCTGTTCTCTGGGGGAAGAAATGACATGGGAAAGTGCTCAGATACAGATGCTGATGGTAAAAGGGTGACAAATTTTGGGGGCTCCATTTTTGAGGAGTACTGCTATCTAATTGGCAGTGATAGTCATTGTCCAGTCAGATCAGTAGCAAGGAAATCACAAAACAGTAACTTCTGAGAACCAAATATACAGGTGGTCATTGTAGAACCGAACTGTCTGTAGCCATAGGTCTCCCTTGCTTGTTAGGATGAGGCTATAAGGGTGGATGTGGGCTATTAGACAGGAAACAGGTCAAAAACCAAATTATAGGGCCAAATTACAGAATGAGAACACTGTGAAAGCAAAGGGGTAACAACAGCAAGTTAGAAACGAGGAATCAGGTGCGTGCAGCCCTTGACGACACCAATTTCTGGATCTTCTGTGAAGTAAATAATTTTTCCAAAAAATGCTAACAGCTTCTCAGTGCTGCTGTATGAGTACAAATGTCTAGTCTAGATCCTTCTGTCTCTAGGAAATTCCCTATTTCTCCCCTTATAAACACAGTGACACTTAATATATATCAAGGTCAATATCTTTCTAGGTTTTGAAGGTAGAGGAGGGCAACATTCCTCAATGAGGTTTTGTTGTATGACTTTAAAACATTATTTTATGCCTGCTATTTTACTTTTCCATGCATTATCAAGAATTTTAGGAGACAAAATATGAATGCAAACAGACATTTACAGAGTTAGAATAAAAATAAGTTTTTCCCCTCTTAGCTGTAAGTGCTTCAAAACATTAGATTTTTTGGTCTGAAAAGAGGGTATCTCTCGTTAACCTAGAAGGATTCTTGGATCTGGGAGGAGAATCTTAATTGGTCCTTTGGGGACACTACCATCCATAAACCTAAGGAAGCAAAGTGAAGATTTTTGGAGTGTCTGTTTTTTGAGCTCTTTCCTGGGGCACAATTCCTGGACCCTTTGCTTGTTCATTTTGTGGTCAAAGACTTTGATGCCAGATATCCATCCATTATTAGATGTGTGTTGAGGGCAGTGGTTGGGGGACAGGTGATAATTACTAAGTAGTATTCCTCTGTTTTTAGTCAACTCACACCTCTATAATGAGCAAGTTTCTGCTTCACATTTTTCCTTCAGCTAGCTGACCTGGCCAAAACTTAATCTAGTAGATGATTAAGTGTGGCATTAGCCAACACCATACTGTTTCCAGCTTTCTGTCCTGGGCTTCCTCTCCTGGGTTTATTATATTTCAAGTCTGATTTTCCTCTAGCTGGATCACTACCCCAGATATGGACAGGCTATAATGTGAGTTAAATTTCAGAAACATCAGAAATCCTTTATTTTATGCATTCATTGATGGCCTCTTAAAGTCATGTAACAACCTATATTTGAATCCACATTTGTGTACCAGGTAACAGGAAAACTAATGCCTTAACTGGTGTTGATTAATCTTTTAGATCATTGTAAAGGCATAAAATGCTCTGCATTTTGCTGGAGATCATTGAAATTTTTGCTAAGCAAGCATAAGTTGATGTTACAGTAATTATGATTAGTGTAGCAGGTAGCCAAGTAGAAGAAAAACAATAGACAAAAGATAATGATTAAGTTTTTAAAATACATGGAGAATAAGAAGGGGAGGTCTCCATCTGTTGCTAAGATTACCCAGAGATCCAGGTCCTTTCTGGTAACCAAGTGAGGCTGCCTTATTGAATAATATCTGGGTTGGTAACCCAGTTAATTGGCAATAGGTATTAAGTAGGCTAAAGTTGAAGGTTCATTCTCCCAAATTGACCACAGATTATGCATTTATGCCCAAGATTGAGTTTCAATTATATTCTATTGGTAAAAGGCTATTTATTGATCTTTCAGCACAATCTATCCCAAATTCTAGAGGAATTACTAGGTGCCTCTTATTAAGAGTAGACTAGTGACATAATTTTCATATTCAGGGAACAGTGTGGGATAATGGATGTGAAAGCGTGAGGAAGAGGAATGTAGCCAACATAAGGCAACTAGCCCTGTGGAAGTTTTCTGGTTTGGAGGGCCAAAATGGATATATTATCAGTTATCTAATGTAAATTCACAGGGGTCTCAGGCATAGACTGGAATGCCAATTTCTGTTTGTTTTTAAAAAATAAAGGTTACCTTTATACAGCCGTGTATACATCTATACAGCTGTATATTAGATATGATATTGGCAGGCTATAATGTTCTTTATTTATAGGTACTTTTAGCCAATCATAATTGGTAGTTCACTTAGTGAGTAAAGAATCAGAATAGGGGATATATTCTGTTCAAGAGAACTTACTTTAAATACTCAGTAGACAAGGCTTTGTTGATGTGGTCTTAACGTTCAAGACTCTCCTAGAGTGTAGAGTAATTCTGGGCCGGGCTCAATATCTCTTACCCCACTCCTGTAAAAAATATTCTACTTGGAACTAATTCTTTTGCTGGTAACCTTAGAATTATGTTATTAATATTGTCTACTTTCAACTTAAATTTGGTCATCAAACTAGTTTCTTGATTAGAATGTTGATGAGTTCCTTAGCCAACAATTTATAAATTGTTGCTCAGTTTGATCAATTAACATATGGCCAACTTTAGTCATTACATGTCAATTACATTGAAGTAATTCTGAGTGGTGAGATGCATCATTATCACTCCTATGTTTAAGGCTATAAGCAAATGGAAGATCTTTAACTTAAAAGACTTCATTTAGCTTCTCTGCGATCATAAATTTTTTTTACCATTAGAACTGAGTATCACTAGAAAACTCTCATCTCTTACGCTTTACCTAATTGCTCCTAGCAGTACTATTAGGCAAAGAAGCCTCTATTTTTTCAGACTTCCAGAATATTTAGAAAACAACTCTATAAGTAGTTGCGGAAAGTTATTAAACAAAGGATTTGATTATATAACCTATCCATTCATTGTTTTCTAATACTATTATTTAGGTGCCTAAAAATTATTTTCCCATTAGATGTAATAACTCCCAAAGGAATGGAATATATCAAGTTGTGGAATTACCTGATAATTGAAGAGATTTAACTGAATGAAAATAATTGTGAGATTGTGAGACCCAAGATTGAGATAATTTCTTTTTGTTTCTATATGATTCCTTTTGTTTCTATATGATTCCTTTTACTTCATTAATGACTTCTTTTTTCATATAATGACTTTTAAATGTTGTAATAGAGGTAGATAGGCTGGCATCCTATTTCCTACTTCTCAATATACTTGTTTCAGCTGGTGGCTGTCATGCTGGGATTTCCTGGTGCTGGTCAGGTTGGGTGGTTACTTGTGTGTTCTCTGTCAATTTCTCATCAACGATTAGTCAGTGCCTTTCTGGATTAGTCAGTGTCTTCTGGACAAGAGACTCATGTCAATCTTATGACAGCACATTTTCCTCCTTATTCTTCAGGAGTAAAGATTCAGTTATTCTGCAGAGTACTTATACTTTAATCTCATAACTCCTACTAAAAGGGGCTTCTGTCTTCCACCAGAAAATAGAAACATTTTATTTTATGCACAGTTATAAGAGTTTATTTTCTTACTAGATTAAATGTAAGAAGTAAATGCTGTTCATATTCCAAATATGGAGTAGATTGCTCTGGGAGAGTCTCTAGAAGTCCTGGACATCAGGCTAGGCAATTTATTTGATGAAACTGATAAACATTTCTTTAATAAGAACTTTCCACTCTATCACTCCTCCTTTGGTTGTCATCATGTTAAAAATTTTTTTTGCCACATCTCATAGATTTCATGAAATTATTACACAAGACACTGAAGAAGTGAAATGTGAAAATGTTGGCTGTCATCCATTAAGAACAACATGCAGCTCTCCATTTTTTTTCTTCTATAAGTTTCAACATTTAGTCTTTTCACAAGAGTAATTTGCAGTCACTGTCTAGTGAGCACCATGACTTATTCAATATCCATTTCTATCTTCTTCCTTGCTATTAGAACCCTGATTTGTGGAGGATGCCAACATTCTCAGCCCCTCACAATAAAATATTATTGGTTTACGCCACACATGGCATTCTATCTTTCTTTGCCATATGCTGACCCTATTGTACTTAGGGGGTTCATGTGACCAAATTTCAGCAAATAAGATCTAAAAAATTTTACTGATGGATTTTAGGATATATTTTGTTGACAGTGAGAGGCTTAACCAATGCCACTTTCTTTCTCCCTTTTATTGCCTAGAATGTAAACATGAATGTTGAACTGTGGTAGCCATTTTTTTCTCTTCTCTTTTCTTTCCTTCTTTCTTTCTTTTTTCTTTTTGCTGCAGGAAGTTAAATGCATGAAAAAAAAAAACTTACCATATAAGGATGAGAGAACAAAAAAAAAAAAAAAGAGCCTCTGATTTTTTTTTTTTTTTAAGATTTTTTATTTATTTATTTGACACAGAGAGAGAGAGATCACAAGTAGGCAGAGAGGCAGGCAGAAGGAGAGGGAGAAGCAGGCTCCCGGCTTAGCAGACAGCCTGATTATATAAGTATAAGTAAATAATTATCTGTACAATAATTTGGTAGGCAACAGCAGGAAAGGAGTGTTTTTAGTGTAGTATTTTAACAGGTACAGAGTTTGGACAAGTGATTTAAAATTTTGCTTTCAAGAGTTCTTAAATTTTTTTTATAAATTTGGGTCACTGTGCTATTGGGGATTATTTTTATCCAATTTGGGATTTATATTTTTATTCACTTTGGAACTGATATTTACTCAAAATAACTTCACTCATTGGAGAAATAAGATGTAAGGAATAATTACTTATTCCTTACATCTTGAGTTACATAACTCAAGAGATGAGTTGATTAGTCAGGGCACACATTCCAGCTTTAAAAACTGCTAGTATTCCTTGGCTGGCCCTATTAAAATTAGCATCATTTGGGTTTCTTTGGTGGATAACTTTTCTTCCCTCTCTATATGCCCTACAAAACAACATAACTTTTGTTTATCATGCTAATCCTTAAAATCAGTTATTGTCTTCTTTTTATGTATAGGAAATAGGAGGCATTGAGCTGAATCATCTCTGTCATACAAGCATACCCCGAAGTTCTTCCTGCAGAAATTTCTCGTTTGAACTTGCTTGAACTTCCTGTTTTTCATCAATAAAGGATGCCATGTCTGACTGCATCTGTGAGCAGTGCAGTCAACTGAAGCAAAGTCTAAAGCAACCTTTACTCAGGGTGTGTTTTTAGAATCAGAAAGTTGCAATCCTCATTTTAGCCAACATCTTTTGACATTTTACCAGCATTCAAGTCTATGATCATCTTCTCAGGAGAAATGGTTTCACCTAACCAACCTGACTAGCTTCACATTAAAGGAGGTATAAATCATCTTATAAAGTTCTAGGAACTGTTTTGTAAAGCGCATGAAAAGTCAAGTTTCTTTCTGGAGGTGGGGGCAGTGGCTACACTGGCCTCTTCTCTGGCTCCTGGAAGTACTGTGATTCCGTTCCTTCAAGAGGGTCGGATCTCTGGGTGGTGGGAGTGTGAGTACATGAAATCCTGCTATCTAGGAATAAAACTGGATTATTGGATCATCTCACTCAGAAGCTAGAAGTTAGTGTCTATAACACCAACTTCATCACTGATAGTTTCAATAAAAAATGGAAAAGCCATATGAATCATTAAATAACATTTTGTATTTTTAGAAATTTCCATCTTCATTTTCACATTAAGAATGGTCCCTGGACTGTAACCTTTCCTTACATATTTTAACCTGTGAAGTCCTCTATCTTTGGTAGCTTTTTTTCAGATAGAAATAAAGTTGAACTACAGATAGTATTCAATTTTCTAAATATAGGCATCTTGAAAACCTAGCACGCTTAATGATACATGGGGTAATTAAGATAAAAATCCACATTTCAGTTTGTTTTTTTTTTTTTACAGTGTTTAATCTCAGAGGACAGTTTAAGCAAGGTACCTTAAGACACAAAATTTATTCATCTCCAAATTCCAGGTATTTCCCCTCACCTGCCACCCCCAGTCACCGCTACCACCATCTGCATGGTTTCTCATTTTGTTTTGAGTTAGTTCAACAGAGTGGACTCCGCAACTTCATGAAAGAGTCAGCCTTGTGTATGATGCCAACAGAATGCTCCTGAGAGGTTCTGGCCTTGAGGCACATTTTCATAATGCAGGGGGCGTTTGCATTCTCTCTTGTCAGTGGAGGTGTTGTGCTCCAGTAAAATGGACTTTTTTGGATGATGCATTGCCCATTTGGGTGTCTCATCAACAGCTTACAGGGAAGTTACTCTCCAATATGTCCAAGGCTCCTTCTCCAATTTATCTTGGGGCTGGAATCTGAGTAAGTCACTCCATTTCTAGAAGACTGTTATTTGATGAGAAGTACTGATAAACTTCTCCTTCAGACATCCTGTCCCCTAGCAGATTCCAGCCATACTCTTAACCTTTTCTATGAACATATAAATGCCCTCTACTGATATAATATTTTTATTTATTCTCTGATATTGGCATCAATTCACTTTAATAATAATAATGGCAATAATTATTATTAACCAACATTATAAAAACTGTTATAATACCTATGTAATTCTAATTATTATCTAAATAATAGTTTTTGTTATCAATAATTGAATATTATTCAATACACTGCTAAATTGATTTCATATAATCTTATCCCATTCGCTAAGCCTTGGAGGAAGATACCACTTCTGGAATAGAAAAATATTTCATTAACATTTAAATTTTGTAAATTAATAAACTTTTTCTGAACGATTCAGATTCTGAAGGGGAAAGAGATGGTGCTGTCACTGAATTTATTTCTGGAAAGAAACTAACATGTCATTTAGTCCAAAAGGCTCTTTATGATAAATGAAGGAACATCATTGACAGACTCCTTCGTACAAGGTAACTGATTTCCTATGAACAGGAAATGCTGTTTTGAAGGAAAGCATAGAACTCTTTCTGAGAGATGAGCTTTCACAAGAGAAATTGAATGTTATTATTTGTATTCACTAAAATTTGGTTAAGATTGCAATGGCATATTTTATGATTCAGGAGAATTTTTAATAAACTAAGTAGGGCCATAATTGCTCCTGAATGAACTTTGTGGAGAGTGGGCTCTAAAGCTCAGCCTGTTACAGTGGGGGACTCTGCTTAGAGAAGTGGATTTACTATAAAATGAAAGGAAGAGCACATGATTTAAAATTGGGGCTTTGGCTTCTTGTTCTGTATTTACCTCTCTTTGTATAATGGAAATGATTAAAGAGAAAAAGTGTGTGCATGGGGGCAAGAGGTAGAGGAGACATCTCGGTACCTTCCATTCAATTTTGGTGTGAGCCTGAAACTTCTCTAAAAAACAAAATCTATATATAAAAAAAGATCGGTGGTTGCCAAGGGTTTGTGGGGAGGGAGGGATGAATAGGCAGAACACAGAGGACTTTTCAGGGCAGCGAACTATTCTGTAAGATATTATAATTGTAGATGCATGTGAAATGTTTGTCAAAAATCTATGGAACGTACCTCATGGAGAGTGAGTCCTCGTGTAAACTCTGGGCTCTGGGTGTTGATACTGTGCGGGTGTACACTCAGTGGTTCTAACAACTGTACCATTGTGGTGCACGATTTTTATAGTGGGGGAGGCCTTGCATATGTGGGCCAGGGAGTGTATGAGGAATCGCTATGCCTTCTGCCCAGTCTTGCAATAAACAGCCTAATAAACAGTTCATGTTTTTTTTTAAGATTTTATTTATTTATTTGTCAGGGAGAGAGAGAGCGCATAGGCAGACAGAGTGGCAGGCAGAGGCAGAGGGAGAAGCAGGCTCCCTGGCGAGCAAGGAGCCGGATGTGGGACTCGATCCCAGGACGCCGGGATCATGACCTGAGCCGCAGGCAGCCGCTTAACCAACTGAGCCACCCAGGCGTCCCAACAGTTCATATTTAAAAAAAAAAAAAAGAGAAAAAAGTAGGGCAGACCTGAAAAACTCTGTTATTTTAAATTCTAAGAAGACATGGAAGCTTTATAAGAAAAAGGTTTGCATCACATGATAGGTTCTGATTTCTATCAATGGAGTAAAGATGAGAACTTTTCTCTGAGTAGAATTTAGATTAAGTACAAATCTCAATATTTAATTGAACTTCGGTATGTAATACCAAAATATATGATAGGTTACCCTTTTCAGTTCAATATATACCCTTATATATTTAAAGTAAAGTGGATATTTAAAATGTTTTAGGAGAAGATTGTTGAAGTCAGTTTGAGAAAATAAAAGGATTTGATCTTTTTTGATCTTTTGGGATTCCATGCTACTCTATACCTCTGGAATTTCTATGGTCATAACCATATATATTCTTCTTTTGTTAAGGTCTATAATCAGAAGTGATTTTAAAGTTACCACTCACCCTGGGTGGCTCCGTTGGTTAAGAGGCCAACTCTTGATTTTGGCTCAGGTCATGATCTCAAAGTCCTGGGTTCGACCCCTGAGATGGGTTCCCCACTCAGGGAGGAGTCTGCTTGAGGATTCTTTCTTTCTCTCCGTCTGTCTCTGTCCCTCCCCATCTTGTGTTCTCGCATTCCCTCAAATAAATAAATAAATCTTTAAAAAAATAAAGTTACCATTCATTTATTTATTCCTCCTTTAATGAAATATTTATTGTGTAATGGAATACTCAAGGACTTCCCAGATTGTGAGAGGCAAAAAGAGGGGATGGCTCAGTCTTGGCTTATCAGAGCAAGTCAGGCACACAATTAGAATGCAGCCTAAGAAGTGTTGTGAAGCAGGAAGAGAACTATAATGGAGATTCTGAAGAAAAGGATGTACGCCAGATAGAAGGTACGGGAAAAAATGTTCCTTCTGAATAACCAAGGATATTTACAAATTTGGAGTGATAAATGCATAGATCTCATTCAGGCATAACTGAACTCATGTATATTTCTCTTATTAATGGGCAAACCTCCTTAAAGGATGGAGACTTGTCTTCTTTTTTTTCCTGTGGTGTCTAGCCTAATGCTTTATAGACGTCTACATGAAATCATGATACACATGAATTGTTTTCCCATTATGCCTGATACATAGACTATGCTTATGAACAATGCAGTTTATTTTCACTTGAGAAGTAGTGTATAGATTGTAGCATGCATGAAGTTCATCCCTCTGTATGATTTTCTTTCTTTTGTTTGATTTCTAAAGAAGAGTAAGTTATGAGGAATTTCTTGGGTGTGCTGGGAATTAAAACCTGATGCTTTGGTTACAATAATGTTGATAAAGTGGTCAGATTTGTTCATGACTGATTATGAAAAGAGACTCTTTTTAAATTAACCTCAAACTCAAATTGCAGTCATGAGAAATTTCTTGAATATGCTGGTGATATAAATCTGATTCTTTGGTTTTAATAACATTAAAAAAGTAGGGAGATCTGTTTGTGATTGAATATAAGAGTAGATTCTTTTTATTTTGCATAAAATTCAAATCATATAAGCCTTGGCAGGATAATGATGGCATTAAGAGAGTGTCTGAACTTGCAACCTGTTCTTTTCTCTGATTTGTCAACTTTTATCAAATTTTATCCACTAGAATGCCCTACGCAAACATGTCCACCTGCCAAAATGCAGACTAAGCTTTTTATTTCCAAAAGCTGTCTAAAATCCCATCTTTTCTAGATAATCACACGAGAAGTAAGTCTTTCCTTCTCTGAATGACTACGATTCCTTAGTTCTTTTGTTCTTGAATTGGTTATCATATTCTATTTTAAAGACCAAGAATTATGTCTCACTCACTTTGTATCTCCTGTGGTATCCATCTCAGGATATGTTATAGGTCTTTACCAAAGTTATGAATAAATAAATGGTGAGGTATTGGGGGATTTTCTTTTTTTTTTTAATTTCGTTTCAGCGTAACAGAATTCATAGTTTCTGCACCACACCCAGTGCTCCATGCAATGCGTGCCCTCCATAATACCCACCACCTGGCTCCCAATTGGGGGATTTTCTTAAGTACAGTTACATATATTGTTAGGAGTTAAAAATTAAATTGAAGATGCAATGTACTTAAAAAGATTTTTTTTCAGACTTCTGCTTTAGGAATCATGTTTCTCTAACCTGGATTAATTCTTATGCTCATACTTTCAGGACTTAGATTAGAGGTCCAGGTTCAGGGATGCCTGGGTGGCTCAGTCATTGGGCATCTATCTGCCTTCGACTCAGGGCATGATCCTGGGGTCCTGAGGTCGAGCCCCAGATCAGACTCCCCGCTTGGTCGGGGGCCAGCTTCTCCCTCTTCCACTCCCCCTGCTTGTGTTCCCTTTCTCCCTGTGTCTCTCTCTGTCAAATAAATAAATAAAATCTTAAAAAAAAAAAAAGGTCCAAGTTCAAAGTCTGAGCTGACTTTGTATGAAAACCTTTTGTTGATGAGGGTCAGATAATAATCTTTCTTTCCTCATGGTTTCACAGATAAATGCCTGATTCTGTGTTTGTGTTAATCTGTATTAGATGGTTTACTCCGTTGATACGAAGAAGAGCAAGTTCCAGATACCATTCAGGACCTGGTGTTTAGAAACCAACAGACCTTGACAGTAGCTGGCACTTTCCATCATTAATGTTTATATTTCAGCACACATGAGTTTATTTAATAATAATAATATTAATAATAATATAATTATAATAAATACAATGTTATATTTTAATAATGTATAACTTAATACTTACAATTTAATGCAAATTATTATAAATATAATAAATTAAATTGTAAAATTTAATAGTTACATTATTATAATAAGTTTTCTGTCATTTCCAATTGCCTGTTGAGTTTATCCAGGTACTTCCTCATTTAATATACTTTACTCTGGTTCTAGATATTCCATTTTATTCTTTTGTAGATGTTTGCTTTCTCTGGAATAATGCTCTCTCATTCATTGATTATGTCTGTATTTCTTCCTTAAGTCCTTGCTCATTTTCATAATAGGTGTTTAAAACACCTGTCTGTTATTCCAACATCTGGGTTATTCAGGTAAGGGGTTGGTCTATTGTCTGCTTGTTCCCCTGAGAGACTCTGGGTTTTGTAACCTTATTGAAGAGTGCTGAGTTTTGTCCTAGCAGGTAGTTAGTTAATTTGACTGGGTTTAAACTCTAAACTCTGCCCTGAGCTGAGCTCTAACTGAAACTGTTTCATTCCTTCAGACTTCCCAGCTGTTGCATTTGACACAAAACCTTGAAGTTTCTCTTGGAGGAGGTCATTGGGAGGACATGACCGCTGGTTGACCTGAGAGCTGGACCCCTGCAGTGGGAGGATCCTCACCCCTCCCTTGCCGGGGGAATGTGGGTTTCCCTTACTTTTCCCACACTAGGAGCCACCTCAAGGACACAGCCTTGAGAGAAGAATGTGTTGAGATCTTCTGGAAGATATCTGTGACTGAACTGCATTACAGCTTCTATATAAACTCAACATTCTGGCACATGCTGCCCACACCTACTCATCTTGCAGCCACTCAAGAAAAGCCTAGGAAGTTCCCTTGCTTGTTAAACCTGCCCCCTACCAATTTGGAGTGACTGCCACTTGCTTCGGTCTCTTGCTGCCCTTCATCTTCTGGCCAGGTTCCGATTTCACCAGGGGAGCTCCCGAGGGTGCAAATGGACAGTTCCCCCACTCCCACCCAGGCTATACCCAAGGACCAGCCACGATTTTTGGTGGGAGTTTATATGCGGTTTCGGGGATCTTTTGCTTTGTGGTCTTTAGCTTTGGTTTACCTCCCTCTCAATGTTCAGCCATTTAGCCGCCCAAACTTGATTCTCTGACTTCTGCAGCCAGCAGGTCTGAGCCCTGGCTTGAGGGTCAGCATCCTTCACCTCCTTCCCTAGGTGTTGTCTGGACATCCTCAGTGCAAAGCTAATAAACAAGGACTTGACCTGGGGCAGCTTCTTTCCTTCATGAGAGAGTCAAATGCCCTCCAGTTTCTTCCTGCTCTTGTTTGCTGAGGGTCTCCTCAGAGATACTTTTGATATTTTGTGCAGAATTCTGATTAGTTACCCTTCCATGGGTCCAATATAGTAAGTGATTCTATCACACTCATAGAATAGATTTAATTATGATGGTTCATATTATCCTCCATCCTTGAAAAGGAAATCTTAAACAAAGAGAGTAAAAGAGCTTAAACTCTCTGAGACTGCAGAATTCATTATCAGAAGAGACATAGAATTTACCCAGTGGAAGTACTCTGCTATCTCTCAGGGGGATTTAATTTTATTGTAGACTGGTATGTTAATTGAAATTTAAGTATTTGATCAGTTTTATTAACATATAAAAATAATTGAATATTTTATTAACGATAAAGAAGAAAAAACCAGTCAAGCTAATAAGCATTTGCTAAACACACACTTGGTCCTTAAAAATAAAAATCACATTCCAATTCATTAAGAGAATGCAGAACATTCCTCAACTTTCTAGGTCCACTTTATCATCAAAAAAAATTAACTTAAGATTTTGGGAAGATGGAATCAGTGGCCTAACTTTCAGTTCTCCTTGAATCTTTCCACAGATACAGAGACAGAAAACCAGCTGAAAAGTGTGGCAATCTGAAAACAGCAAAGCTGGACGGGTTTCTCTGGACTGATTTACTGATTAGTGGATGGTGACCACTGTAAGTTCTGGACCCCAAGAATACTTGATAATAAAAGATGGAAGCTTTCTTCCAGGTCAAAGTCTTGAACCAGGAGAAAAATCTGGCAGTAGAATCCAAACCAAACAAGACAATGACAACAAGTTCAAAAGAGAAATGTTGATCCAGGTCTCAGGAGATGGCAAACTTTCTGGAAAGGGCCAGATAGTAAGTGTCCAAGTTTGACTGTGGGCCATGCATAGTTTCTGTGGAATCCTCCTCCTTCCTCCCTCTTTTCTTCCTCCCTCTGCCCCTCCTTCCTCCTTTCCTTTCTTCCTTCTTTTTTTCTTTTTTTCCTTTTTTTAAAGAATATTTTAAAAATGTGAAAAACTCCTTAGCTTGAGGGCAGTACCAAACACAGTCCAGAGGTCTATATTTCATCTCCTGGCTGTAGTTTGCCTCCCTTGACCTAGGTAAAAATAGAAAGGGAGAGCCAAGGCAGCCCATTTCAAGAAGTAAGACTCGATGTGGTTTTAATCACTTTGTGAAAACAACAAAAGAGGGAGCTCTAGAGCCACGAAGTTGGTTCATCCCTTCTTTCAAAAAGGACCAAAAAAAAAAAAAAAAAAAAAGGACCTGAAAGCTCATTTTACTTAAAACAGAACAATAGAAAAAGTGAGTTGAGTCTCACACCGATTTAATATTGGAAAAAGAAGAGGAAGGAGCAGCAGAACATCCATACAGATTAGGAAAACACTCCAGAGGCATGCCCACCAAGAAATGAAAACTAACCTAATATTTCAAAACAAAACACATTAAGAATATGGCAGAGAATGGGGATAAACAACATAAACTAGAAGGACAGAAATGCACAAATACACAGCTCTGAAAACAACTGTTAGCAAAGTCTTTTTCTTTTTTAATATATATGTATAAATTGTTAAATGCTGATTAAAACTTTCTAATGTGGGCATAAGAAAGTAACCCTTTCTCTCTAGTCTTTTATGTCTTAGGGAAGATCTCTGTCTTTGTAAAGATAGAATCGAATACTGCCTTAACACTCTTGTTTCTTCTCTTTTCAGGTATTTTGCCCAAGACACAATCTTACCTTCTTTGAAGCCATCCCATGACTGAAGTAAGGATTAACACAGTAGGAATTTATCTTGTGGGGAGTTTTATTTAACAGGTCATGGTAATAGAAATAATATTTAAAATTTCAGAAGTTAGAACAAATAAGCAAATTATATAGGTGAGGTGTTTTTAATAAGCAAATTATAGGGTGAGATGGATATTATTCTTTACTTCATTGTCGTTTTGATCAAATCTCAGGGAGTGATTAAAGCTACTTTATCAAATTTATTTGAAAGATGACCTTTCCTAAACTACCTAGTGCACTTAAGCCATTATATGAATGTACACCATTTCAGGAGGAGAGGATTTCCATTTTTCTAATATTACCCTTCTTGCAATCAATGCTATTCTCAAGAGGAATTTTTTTTTCATGGACTAGATGTTCTTTGTAAATTCTCGACATGACTTAATATAAAAATCAATACATCTTTAGGTAAGTTCATTTCTATTATTAGATCTCACTGTAGCTTCACACTAACGTGTTTCGAAATATAAGCAGCACCCTACCACAGGGCATGGCTTTTTCCTGGTAATGCATTCAATTTCATTATGGTGAAAACCATTATAACAACCAAATCCACCACAGGTCTAAAAAAAAGTCTCTCAGCTCTAGCCGGTTGATAACAATGTTTATCCTTTAGTGTGCTCATTACAGTATTAGTCTTAATTAAGTTAAAAAGTGCTTTGGCTGGGTTATTTCTCCATTCATGGTGTCCCCCCATGAAAATGGAGCGTAGATTTTTCTAGTTGAGCAAGGACTGAAGGAAGCATTTATGACACTGAGTGAACGGCTTCTCTGGAAGAGAAATGAAAAAGAGGAAAGCGAAGCACTACACACAGCATCACTTACAGGATAAATTAGCATGAGCAATTTATTTCATGGAGTAACGAAATGATGGTTAATTTTGTATTTTGCATATTCATGAAGGAACTTACTCAAATTAAAGAAAAGGAACCAGGAGAAGTCCTGGGGCACTTGAGGTCTGTTTTATTTTAGTCCAATCCTGACTGAAGTGGTGATTAATTATCTTGCGACTTGGTTTTTCTAGCCATAATAATTAGAATATTCCAGCACAATGAAAGAATTCCGACAACCACTCTGAAGTGGTTGTAGTAAGATTTGCCTTGGACTATAATTTTTCTAGAATCTAGAGTACACAGAACACATCAGTGGTTGCGTTTTCCATTGATCTTCCCGTCCCGTGCAACCACTTTCCTTAATTCTCACATGTATGTGAACCTGTGTGGTTTTCTCTTGATCACCCAAGTTTTTCATTATCCATTACAAATTTTTCACTTTCATTTTCTAGACTTATTAATTATGTACTTGACTGGAATACCCATCTATGTTTTTCAAGTTTAGCATGGCAAGAAGAGAGAACTTTGGAAGCAAAACCATTATTATGCACATTCAGGAGAGATGTGAGTCAGCAAGTTTGCAGAAATTCTTTGGGCCTGATCACATGCCAGTCCAGAGAGGTGCTCTCATGAAGAGCTGGAAAGTGTTGTGGAGGCAATTATGGGGACACAATGGGGAAAATAAATCTTCAAAGCTCTATGGTAAAATTTCAATACTTACTTTGAAGTATTTCCAGAACATTAGACATGCACAAAATAACTACCTATAAAAATAGTCTTTAAAAACAAGGAAGTCATTCTTGGGTTGTCCACCAATTTGGATAACAAGAGCTCCCCTGTCCTTTGATTAGCACTAATTACAGTTTTATGCCACTGTTGAAAATACAGTATATTTTTTCATTGGTTAGTGTCCTGTTGTTAAAATTTTATAGAATCGCCTTGAGTCTTAAAAAGAACACATGTACAAAATATACCTTAAGGTTCCAGTGCTGGATGCAATGAACAGCTTTTTTTAACACTTAATATCCTGTTGCTTCAGGGAAAAGCACTGTGAAAATAATATTCCTAATGTTAACCACTCATGGGAGATGTGATGCAATATTTTTGTCCTTTTTTTATCCAATATCTTAATCCTATTTTTATTAAAAAATATTTTTATTTAAACATGGCTGGTTAAAATAAAGAAGAGAATCTCCATGGCTATCCCAGGAGTATGGTGAGTCTCCTCATAAGGAAGTGGAATGAAAATGGAGGGACGATCTTTCAGTATCTTCAAGACTACTCTGTTTTAAGGCTTCTTTCTCTGAAGAGCAGTGGAGATTCCAAAGACTAAAATCTTCCTGTATTCTTTTTCCGCTTTGCATCCCAATGGGCTAGCAAATTCTCCAATGTGATACAATTTGTCTTGATCCTCATGAACAAATAAATGAGAAATAACAAATCTGTATGGAGCATAAACATTTGAGGGCTACAGCCATCTGATGAGAGACCTAGATGCTACAAGAGCTTTAGTAGCTATCTTTTTGAGCTATTGGAATTTTTAGTACATGGGAAAAGATAGGAGAAGACATCAGGAACTCAATGATTTGAATCCCAATCCGCCAGTTACTGGTAACATGACCTTAGAAAAAACCCTCAGCATTTCTGGGTCTCTGAAAGGTCAAATGAGGTTTCTCAGGCGACTTTCCATTATAACATTCAGTGAATGGTTTTTATTTGTGATACTTTTAGAAGATTTGTATATTTTAATTAATAAAGAAAAATCACATTCACCTAAGGATATGTATAAAGAGATAGAGACATAGCTTAAAACACTCCTAGAGAGGCCATTACTCTCCATGTTTCTTCTGAACTCTCCAGATATATTTGAGAGATTCGGGAGTGGAGAACAAGAGGAAATTGAGTGCTGTTCAGTTACATACCTTTCAGTGTCAAAGAATTATCTAACATTTTAAGATATTTCCCACCAAGATTCTGGACCGGTCATGGAATGTTATTAAATTCATCATTTTTTTCCTCATAAAAACATTGAATTTTATGCTAATAAATCTCTTTGTTCAATTACTGGTCAAAAATCTGAGTTCTTCAATAACAGGCTTCTTCTAATTCTGTTTTGTAATTGCAGTAAGACATCTCTGAGGATTTATCTCTGCTGATGCACGCCAGCCGTATGTGGCCTTTTCTTGAACCCGTCAGAATTGTGACTTTTCTTTGAACTCTTGGCTGCTTGGTGCTACTGACCTTGTTGCTCGTTTATAATTTGGGTGCCATTTATCACTCCCAGACTTACAGATATTGTTGTGGAAAGAGACTGAATGCAATCATTCATGCCATTGCCTCTTTCTAGTGGTGCCTTGCAGCTTCCTTCCTTACAGGATAACTGATAGGGAGAGATTAGTGACAAAGCTGTAATTCTATTGAGGGATTGTGATGTAACTCTATCATAAACCATGAAGTGAGACTCAAGAGGTTTGAGATCACGACTGCCGAGATTAAGTTACAGCAGCCACAGTCAATCTCTGTCAATATGTGTTTTGTGATGGTTTGTAATCTTCCTGTAAAATATTAGCTACCTGTAGAAAATACCCTTTCCCCCGCCCAGGATTGACTTTATTGTATAACTTCTGCAATTGCAGAGCTTAAAGGATATATTGATTTTTATTTTTATAAAAACATATAGACATTTTGGAGACCATTTAGAAAACCTGCTCTTTGATGTGGTTATTAAAGTTGAGACGTAATGGTCACGGCATTATGTTATTTCCCCGCGTGCCGCTGAAGGCATTGGTATGTGTGATAATGTTTTAAAAATTGGTGAAACTTTTTGAAGCTTTCTCATATAACTCTTGGAATATTTAGGTTTTAATATTTCAAAGTTGAACTTCTTATGCCTTTGTGAAATTTAAAAAGATAATTTACTGAGGTTAAAATTCACGTAATCTAAACGGAACCATTCTAAAGGAAGTAATTCAATGAACAATAATCGTGCCTTAGATAAACCTCATTGGCTATGATAAAGGAAGTAATTCTGTGTCATTTGGCACACTGATAAAGTCATGCAACCCCAAGGTAAAACTCTGAACACATGGATGATCTCCCCCTTACTTCCCCCGCCCGGAGCCCTATGTATGAAATTTTCAAAGTACAGTAAATCAATTGACTTGGTATTTTACTTACTCAACACTTAGGAATTAAAGTCCTTTTTAAACAGTTATCCATACACATTATTTCAGTTAACTTGTACCTTTGGCAGCACTTTTGCGAGTTATTTTTGGGAAGGAGGTGGTCCAAGTAACACGAGTCTGTGGGGATATTAGTACATTTCACTTTTTAAGTGTGCAAAGAAATGGTTAAGTTGGTATATGCAGGCTTCTTTTCTCCTTCAGGACTTTTCAGAAACCTTTTGGATGTTTATAAACTCTGATTCAGTTTAGTTTAGAGCCATAGCATACAACATTTCCTGAATTATTTGCAATTTTTCCTGGAGAATTCTGAGTGTACTGTTGAGACCCATTCTATGTCAAGCAATGATCTAGGCCTAATTATGACATTATTGGAGGACATTATCAAGAAATAGGGAGGTTTTTACTAAATGGATTTGAAAGATATGAATCTGACTTTTATCTTTTTTTAAAAAAAAGTTTATTAATTTATTGTGAGAAAGCACAAAGGGAGTATGAGAGGGAGAAGCAGACTCCCCACTGAGCAGGGAGCCGGGTGCTGGGCGGATCCCAGGACCCTGGGATCATGATCTGAGCCTAATGCAGACACTTAACTGAGCCACCCAGGCACCCCTGAATCTGACTTTTAAAACTCATATTGACATCATACTCTTAGAAAGAGCAAAAGGGCGAGATACAGGATTTTTGGAATTGTGTCTCGTATGTAAAAATAGCAGTTAACATTTTAAAAGTATTTTTAAAATATTATCTGTATTTCTGTCAAAAATCCTGAAAGCTAGGTATCATTGTCTTAATCTTAGAGATGGATAAATTATTTAACTTTAGTCACATTAAAATATCTTCCTTTGGGATTAAATGATTTGTCCAGTATCTCACACTTATAAATGGTGGAGTAAGATTTAAGTTCAGATTCCTGGAATTACACATCCTACAGCCAATCCTTTTACTCTTCAGGCTTGCTGTGGAACCCTGAGCTAGGGACTCTAGTTTTCTAGGCCTTCATTTTTGTATTTATAAAAATGACAAAACTAGATGATCTCTAAGGTCTGGTCTAGCTTTAAAATTCTGTTGCTTAAATCCTGTACTATTTCCTACCCTGTCTAAAGGGTTTAGTAAAAAGAAGACATTTTATGTCCCCATATCGGGAATCCCAAGATCTCAATAAAAATGTTAAAATACTTTCCCATATAAATGAACAATTATGACAGCTGACCTTTATACAAATCTCCCAGAACTCAGAATGAGTTATAAGATCAAGGGAGGAACTCTGCTCTGCTTTTATAAATATAGTTGAGACCAATGTAAATACACGACTTGCCTTGAACACTAGGGTTTCTTCATAGAAACATAGAAACATAGATTGAGCTTGCAAAGAGGTTATGTGTATGTTTGACTTTCCCTGGCCATCCTTGTTCATCAAATAAAGGAGTCAATTTTAGAGGCTGGGTCTGAATCCAGGCGGGAGGGGAGAGAATGTCAAAATAGATCTACTACCTTTAAATCAGCTTATTTGTCATTCAATTAGAGAAAACGGTCAGAGTGAGTAGATTTGGTCAAATCTAAAGTGACTAAATGGATTTTATTTTCTTTCTCCCAACTTTAAAATATTTTTGCCCACTTACAAATATCAGTGTTTCTTCTACTTTTTCTACTAGGAGGCACCTTAGAAATAAATCCTCAAATTTCCTTTCTCTTTAATGGAATTAAATAAATCTTCTTAAAAATCACAGAATTGTATGCGTATTGCCGCTTACATAGATTTCATAAGCTTTCTTTTCTGTGGTTAGTATTATTTACTACTATGATAATACAAAGTATTTTTGTTTGTTTTATAAAATTTCAAACATACATCGTACTAAATATGGTTTTCAAACACATGTCTCTCATTCCCTCAACTTTTCCCTAACATTCTGGTATCTTCCCTCAGCTTTGCTCTATGTTAGGAATCCCTGGCTGAGTGAAGCTCTGTGCAGGATAGGAAAGACTCCTTGCCATTTTTAGATGAGGAACCTGAAAACAGTATCCACATGGAAGAAAACTATTTGGTAATATTTTGGGAAAATAATGGAAGTTTCCTAAATCCTCTTTTTCTCTAATCCCATCTTCACCTTTTGATACTTAAGTCATTTTCTTTTGAGTCAATTGCTCCCCGCCCTCCCCCCCAATTATTAACAGGAGTAAGCCAACTGAATTTTCATTGTCAGTTTCTGTGCAAATCATAAGAGACGTCCTCCAAAATCACCTCCGTGGACTTCATGAAACCCCACATCTTTCACAAAATTTGTCATTTCACTTAGTGATCAGGATCCTCTGTCAGATTGTCGTGGCTCCTGACAAGGAACTGATAGACTGGTTCCATAGGGGTTGGTGTGATGGGCAGGGATGGAAGTTAGCATCATGTGGGAAGGACAGTTTTGAGTGGAGTCTAATTTGTTAAGTCTTGATATATTTATTTATGTTTTTTGGGTTTATGACAGTCTTGATTCAGAAACTAAATATTTAGATGTCAGAAACACCTTTCAAACTACAGATCCTTCTGGACAAATAACTTTCATGGATATGATATCGTTTATTCCTCATATCTGAATATTTCTAATGAAACTGCCTCTCTTCTTGGATATCTCATCACTATCCAGGTTAAACCCTGAATTCCATGGATGGGCACGTAAATTTATCTCTCTCTCAACCCCAAAGTGAGAGGCATCAGAAGTGAGGATATAGTTAGGGTCACTGATAACGAACTCCTGAATATGGCATAGGGTTCACAGCTTATTGACTGTAGAATATGTCAAAGCCTTCATCTAAGTTGTCCTGGATATTGACCTTCCTGCCTATGGACAGGCAGGCACCATAGCTCAGCGGCACCTGGAGGTCAGTAAAACCCTCCTAGTGGCACGTGACTGGTTCTGACCGAGGGAATGGATCTCTGTGAGGACTTATAAAATCTGAATGATTTATCCAAAGTAAACACTAGGATATTGCTCCCTCTGGTCCTTTCTATGTGGTGGACGTATGTGACAGACTATTCTTGCTTTTCACTGGAGGATGCTCATGGAAACTGTCATGACTCATTTTACTGTCATAAAGACTGATTTTTCCCATAGGAACAGTTGTAATGGGTGGTAGGTGCTGCATTTCTGACCAGGGACCGAACGTAAAAGTGATCCCAGCCAAACACACAACACCTGTAAACATCCACAAGAATTTAAACTTTCAAAATCTGGCTTGAGATCGTAGATGAGGGAAAATACTCTGAACATGCCAGTTATAGAAATAAAACTTTTATTATAGATTTGACTACAAATGTATAGCTAGTTGTGATAAACACTAAATGGCTGTTTTGTTTGCTTTCGTAGACATTAGAAAGTATTCTTTGATATGATTTGTATTTTTCAGCTGGCTTTAAGAGCTGGCCAGAGACATCTGAATCAATGTCTTATTTTTCTTTCCACACTTTTTTCCTGTAGCAAGCAGATGTGTTTTGCAGGAATAACCTACAGGTTCTTTTATTTTGCCAAGCCAGTGCATCATTAAATATTGAGTGAGACTTCCAAGGGCGTGAAAATAGAATAAGTGTCCTGGTGAAATTTACCCAAGGCAGTCAGTGAGGCACAGTAAGGGCTTCATACAAGAAGATTCAGGGAAAGTCCCTTGAAACAAATTTTTGTGCTTCTTAGTAGTGGCAGTGTCAGCCTTGTTTATGGTGTGTTCAGGTCACCAGAGCCCTCTCTGGAAGTAGGGTGATTTGAGGAGGCTGTGAGGATAATGCTTCTCTGTAGACCTTGGCATCCTACCCACTCCCCCGCTCCTTGCAGTTGAGTACCTTGGCACCAGCTCTGTATTTACTCCCTTCCCATCTCAGAGGGGACAACAAATCGTTCTCTGTGACTCACTCTCATGAGCCAGAAGCATTGTGCTCATCTCTCCCGGCCCTTCACTGCCATACCTTCCCTGAAATGAAAGCATACTTCTTGTCCAGCCCGAGGACCTGTCTGGTTCAGCAGAACACGCTCGCTCTCAAGAAAGGATTGGTGCACAATAAATGACGTGGGGAGTGTGAGTGAGTGGCAGAGATCATTTTACATATGAAACCACTGAAGTATAAAGAGAACCAAGTGTGAAATTAGTAGCCTGCTGCTAGAATGCTAGACTAGAATTCAGGAAAGGTCCTGCCACCGATTTGCTGTGTATCTTTGGGAAAATGTTTAAACTCACTGCATTTCATTTTCCTTATCTATAAACTGGACCAAATTTAACTTCCATGATTGTATGTTGATAGATGAGATTTGCCTTCATTCCCTTATGTCGTATTTTGGTGGCCAAACATAAAGGCTAGAGGAGGTATATGTGAGCATTAACTTAGACATTCCTTTCATAGCTACCTTATTAAATTGTCTTGTTTGTATCAGTTGTATTAGTTAGGGTTCTCTAGAGAAACAAGAATCAATAGAACAAATCTTTATATAGATAGATATTTAGGTGTGTATATATATATTTATATAATTTTATGTAAAATTATATAAAAATATATAACAGAATTATATATGTAATATATTGATATAATTTTATATTTATCTCTCTCTCTCTGTATATATATATATATATATATACACACATATATATATATGTGCCTATAGAGAGAGAGATTTGTTATAAGAAATTGGCTAATATAATAATGAAAGCTGAGAAATCCCAAGATCTGCAGTCAGAAGGCTAGAGACCCAGGGGAGACTCTGGTGTCGTTCTAGTCCAAGTCTGAAGGCCTAGGAACCAGAAGAAATGATAGACTCAGAAAACCATGAAGGGACAATGTTTTAGTTTGAGTTTAGAGGCAGAAAAACACCAATGATCCACCTCAAACTGTCAGGTAAGAAGGAACTATCTCTTTCTCATGGGAGGGTCAGCTTTTTGTTCTTTTCAGGCTTTCAACTGATTGGATGGGGCCCATTCAAGCAGGGGAGAATAATCGATATGCTTACTCAGTCTACTGATTCAAATGTTAATCTCCAAATCCAAAAACACTACCACAGACACATCCAGAATAGTGTTTAACTAAATATCCGGGCATCATGTGACCAAGTCAAGTTGGCACATAAAATTAACTATTGCATTAATCAAAAAAGAAACCATATATGTAGTGTGCATTTGTTTCTAATCTTTGGGATTTGATGTTGATATTTATTTTTCTAGGAAGCTTTAGAGATGTTTGAGAAACTAAGAACATCGGAATCATATAGTCTCTGCAAAAGTCCATCCAACTCCAGAGCATCTGACTTTAACAAGACTCATTATGAGGAGAGGATGGCCTCCCCTTTCTTTGATTTTTACCACAAAGACTGGATATTAGAAGCTTATTAGAAGTACAATTTTCTCTTGATAAAGATCTCTCATCCATGATGTCACTAAAACTTTCTTGAAACTCCTAGTTTTATTTTTTAAAGATTTTATTTATTTATTTGAAAGATAGAGAATGAGAGAGCATGAGAAGGGGGAGGGTCAGAGGGAGAAGTGGACTTCCTGCTGAGCAAGGAGCCCTATGCAGGACTCGATCCTGGGACTACAGGATTGTGACCTGAGCTTAAAGCAGTCGCTTAACCAACTGAGCCACCCAGGTGTCTGAAACTCCTGATTTTAATGTCTACCGCCTTTCAGATTGATGAAACCCATTGAATAAAAGTGTGCATTCATTTTCTAAAAATGCCTCCTTCAAGTTTCTAGAACATGGTTCCTTTTTTGTACCAGGGACTTAAAAACAAACATGTCCTTCATGGTTTCATATATTTCAGATATATTCTTCACATAGCCTTTACCTTTACAACCTCAACATCTTAAAGTGCTTTTGTTCTATTTTCACCTAGAAATTTGTATGTCACATGGCTTATTTGAATTGCCCACAAGTTATAATAACCACAATTGCTACTGTACATGAGTAGGTAGAAATCGGGAAACAAGAGTGATGGATAACTAACTAGAAGAGAAAGATGGTGAGACATCAGGGTCAGACCCTGGGGTTTATGGTTAGTGCTGTGGGGCTTTGAACTTTTGCACAAATTCTTCCCCACAGTCTTCCCTACCTCATGAACACTGACTGATTTTCTAAGAGTTAGCATTAATATTCATGTACCTTGCGATGTCTTCCTTGAACTTGCCTAGCACGATTTGGTTTTCTTTTCCATTTTTCCATTCTATAAGTGCATATTCACCATGAGGCAAAGATAGTGCAGTTGCCATTAGTTATGATTTGAGTCTTTTTCTACTCATTGCAGTCACTACAGCATTGTTAGGATAAAGCTAAGGGGGAAACATTTAGCTATTATACAGAAATACCTTTTGCAATGCCTTGGTCTAACAAGTAAGACATTGTAGATAAATTGAGACATTTATATTTAAAAATGGAGAAAATTCATGTAAAAATAATGAAATATGTAAACAAAAGCAAAAAAAGGGGAAGTTAACTAAATTCACTAAAATAACCTAAAATTATCTTGACAATGAGAAGCAAATCATAACAAAATATCTTCAAATCATACTTAAAGTGATAACTTAGTAAAAGAGGGAGATACTGTGGAGGCCGAGAAAAATCAAGGCCATCCTACCTCAGGTTTAGCCTTAGCATAAGTACAGCCATCTCAGACCCCTGTGCCCAAGGGCTGAACTTTCTCCTACTTTACTTTGGTTTCAGGAAGCCCCACCCTACTTTAGTTCCAGGAAGCCCCACTCTACTTTAGTTCTAAGGACCCCCACCCTGCTTTAGTAACAGGAACCCATAAATACTCCTGCCTTAACTAAGCTTGGGGTCCAAGTCCCTACTCCACTGCGTTGGGTATACTTGGGCCCAAGCTTAAGCTTGTCGAATAAACCCTCTTGTGATTGCATCGGTGCTTGGCTCCTTGGTGGTCTCTCAGACGCGAAAACTCGGGCATACCAATATTTCCCAGGGCAAGGGAATGAATAGATACAAAATTGTTAGATAATCAAATTAATGAAAATGAATGAGTGATATGAGCCCATTGGAAAAAGGTTTAAATTTATTGCTGATTGAACATCATCATTGACTCTGATGAGGATAACATGAAACTCCTAAAGACATCAAAACAATGAAGATGTCTGTGACAAACTCCTTGATATGTGTTGTCAACTCAGACAGTGTGCAATGGTCTGTGTACGTTTCCATACTTGAAATGCTTGAAATCTTACTTGTAGGAAAGAAATTTGATAAAAGACTTTCAAAATCGAATAACAACCTTAAACATTTTTATTTCATTACCAATAACAAGTTGTAAAAATATGTTTTCTCAACTATCAATAGTGAAATAATTTCAATAGGTTATACTGGAGAAAAGACCGATCTTGATACTAGAATTAGCTGATCCTGTAAACTTTGGAGTATTTTCGGCTTTTAAAAAAATTTGTAGTTTTTAATGATTTATTTTCTCATTCTAAATAGTACACACATGCCTGCTTTTATATCTGTAAGTTCATGTTCTCTTTCATTAAAAAAAGGTCCTTCAAATAGAGTGAGCTTCAGACCCAACAAAACTTGGATTATCCTGTGTAGCAGACTTTTCATGTCTTAGTAGGCATTTATTTTCTTTTAATTATCTTTGCTGTCTGTCTGTTAATTCTTTATGGAAGGAAGCAAGAATTTGGATCTTTAAAACTTGATACGCAATGGCAGAAGTTGCTTGATAAAGGCTTATATGATGCACATGTGTCCAACAGTGCCTGGGGATGATCTAGAGAGATCCTTTCAAGGCAAGTCCAAGTCCTCTGTTTTCATTAGGGGAATGATTGAACTATTTAGGTGAAAGCTTTAATGACTATACTTTCAGGGATCTTTTCTATAGCTCCTCAGATGAAAGCTTTATATGATAGCAACTCAACATTTTGAAAAATTTAGAAAATGTCGATCTGAGCGATTTAGATAATTGAGGTAAATCCTCCAATAAAAACATAACTTTGGCTTAGAGAAGACATTTTTAAAGATGTTTATTTAATTTTATCCTTCCCCAGAGTGATAAAAACACAAATTCTTTCTCAAAAGTAATAATGACTATATTGACTGTAAAGACACATTTCTATCAGGAAAAGCCCCTATCCCTTAACTTTTTTTTTACTTTGAGGGCAAATCCCAAGTAAATTCTAATAAGCTCTTCCTTTAACTTAAGCCTATGTTTAGATTGTGGTGCTATTAGTATTATAATTACTTTTTCTACTTTTTGAATATAACTGGACTGTACAATTAGGGTGAATCAGTACTTTTAGTTATGGAAAGTTAAAAAACAAAATGACCTAAAAAGAACTTTCATTTTTGTTTTGTGAAGGTGAAATATTTTCAAAGAGGAGAAAATTCAACTGCAAATAAATTTAGTTTATTTCATGTGCATATCAAATAAGTTTTAGGAAAAGAATGATAAACTCAAATTAAACATGTTTGAACTCCATTCTTTTGACAGAATAATGATATTTTGTACTGTAATAACTAGTTAAGTATGAATTCATATCATAGATGTAGAATGAAACTAAACACATCAATTGTGTTGTTTTTTTTAAGCTTAGACATGTGAATTGACAAAATTTCTTTAAAATTTATTTTATTATACAAAGTTATATCTCTTTATTTAAAAATATTATTGTTTAGAAAATGCAATAAATGGGGGTATAGCTCCGCGGTAGAGCATTTGACTGCAGAAAATGCAATTAAAAGGACACTCAACGGGGGTGCATGAGTGGCTCAGTGGGTTAAAGGTTCTGCCTTCGGCTCAGGTCATGATCCCAGGGTCCAGGGATGGAGCCCCGCATCGGGGCTCTCTGCTCAACAGGGAGCCTGCTTCCTCCTCTCTCTCTGCCTGCCTCTCTGCCTACTTGTGATCTCTGTCTGTCAAATAAATAAATAAAATCTTAAAAAAAAAAGGACACTCAACAATCGGTATTTTGTAGTTTGTTTCTTTTCAAAAAATTATTGAAATAAAATTTAAAAATGAGGGATTCAGGCAATACCTATTTTTTGAAAGCTTTAGGATTAGTTCTCACTTATCTATCTGGCCAGACTTAGATATGCTTCTGTCCTTTTAAATGATGCTTCTAATTTCGTAGCACTCCAGTAAAGGATATGATGACTTTTAAATTCTCCCAAAGGAAAACATCCTAGAGAAGAAAAAAATCTGCTGCTGGAGTGCTTGAGTTGCAAGACTGGGGAATAATAGGAATCTAAAAAAGCTTCTCAGAGACTTGCTATGGAGATATTTCCATTTATACTCTTCAGCTAGATGTTGAAAGAAAGAAAGAAAGAAAGAAAGAAAGAAAGTTTCCTTCTCTCCCAGCCCCTAAACCATTATTTTATACAAATCTCACTCATTGAATTGGTATTTATTGAAAACCTAACACTATGAGTGCTAGACATCATTGTATATTATAGTAAGGATGTGAAGAAACATAAAAACATATCTTGCCCTTGATTAACTCTTGGTCTAATCTGCAGTAAAATATTATGATAAATGCTAATATTATAAGCAAAAATAGAGTGCTCTAGGCGGAATGAGGAGCACAATGACTTGGCTATAGTGAATCAGGAAAGGGGTCATCAAGCAGACTGAGCACATGTTGCTATTTGAGTCATACAATTTTAAAACAAAAAGGGAACTTAGAGACTGTCAATCTAAAGATTTAAAAGATTAAAGTGTCCTGTACAAAATTGAAACTTTTTATTGATTTATTTAGCAAATGAATATTGAGTACCAACTACTTGCTCAGCATCGTTCTAGGCCCTGCTATTTACACTGTTAAAAACACAGAAAAATAAACTCATTGGATTAATGTGACATAAGAATATCCTGAATTCTCCTCTCTGGGACATGCCAAATGGACAAGGATGCACAGATCAATTACTGATGAAAGAAATTCAGAAACTAGCAGAGTTACTCTTACACATTGGGCAAATGAGGAAATACCCACCTCAAAATGGGTAGAAATGATGGAGGCACACTTTCACCATGAATCTCACCCAGGGGCAGAGCCTCGAAGAGACTCACTTTAGCTTTGGGAACACATATAGCCTGAAAGTGAGGGGATGGAAAAAGATATTCCATGCAAATGGAAACCAAAAGAAAACAGGTGTAGCTATATTTACATCAGATGAAATAGATTTTAAAACAAAGATGTAATAAAAAACAAAAGTCATTATACAATGATAAAGGAGCCAATTCATCAAAAGGATATAAAGTTAATAAATACATACACATCCAACACAGGAGCACCAAAATATATAAAGCAAATATTAACAGAATTTAAGGGAGAAATAGACAGCAGTACAATAAGGATAGGGGACTTGAATATACCACTTTGAACAATGGATAAATCAATCAGGCAGAAAATTATTAAGGAAACATTGGCCCTAAACTACATATTAGGCCAGACAGACTTAACTGCCATTTATAGAATATTCTATCCAACATTAACAGAATATACATTATTCTCAAGTGCGCATAGAACATCCTCCAGGATAGATCACATGTTAAGCCACAAAACAAGCCTTAATACATTTAAGAAGATTGAAATCATATCAAGTGTCTCATCAAGATCTCTCTTGACCACAATGGTATGAAACTAGAAATCTGCTACAAGAAGAAAACTGGACGGGACGCCTGGGTGGCTCAGTTGGTTGGGCAGCTGCCTTCGGCTCAGGTCATGATCCCAGCATCCTGGGATCGAGTCCCACATCGGGCTCCTTGCTCGGTGGGGAGCCTACTTCTCCCTCTGCCTCTGTCTGCCACTCTGTCTGCCTGTGCTCCTTCTCTCGCTCTCTCGCTCTCTGACAAATAAATAAATAAATAAAATCTTAAAAAAAAAAAAGAAGAAGAAAACTGGAAAAATTGCAAATAGGAGCTTAAGCAGCACACTCCTGAACAACCAATGGGTCAAAGCAAAAAAACAAAAGAAATCAAAAAATGTCTTGAGACTAAGGAAAAAATATCTTGAGACCAAGGAACATACCAAAACTTAAGGGATGCAACAGAAGCAGTTTGAAGAGGGAAGTTTGTAGAAATAAATGCTTACATTAAGAAAAAAGAAAGATCTTAAATAAACAACCCAACTTTACACCTCAAGAACTAGAAAAAAGAAGAATGAACTAAGTCCAAAGTTATCAGAAGGAAGGGCTAGCAAAGGTAAGCGTGGACATAATGGAGACTAAGACAATAAAAGGATCAATGAAACTAAGAGACATATTTCTGAAAAGATACCCCAAATAGCAACACTCATATGTAGAATCTTTAAAAAAAAAAAAGTTGAACTCACAGAAACAGAGTTGAAAAGTGGTTCCCCAGGGTTGAGGCAGGGGGTGGGGGGAACAGGGAAAGGGATAGGGAGAGAAGGGTAAAAGTATAAGAGCTTTCAGTTATGAGACAAATAAGTTCTGGTAATCTAATGTATCATATGGTGACCATAATGTATAATGGAAGTTTGCTAAGAGAGCAGAACTTAAATGTTCTCTCTCTTACACACACACACACACACACACACACACAAGTGAGGTGATGGATTTGTTAATTAACTTCTTGGGGAGAATTCTTTCAAACATAAAACATATCAAGCCATCATGTTGTGTACTTAAATATCTTACAATGTCAATTATATCTTAATAAAGCTAAAAAAAAAAACCTTTAAAAAGAACCCCAAACCAAAACAAAACCAAATCAAAATTTTCTTCCCTGATGAAGTTTACATTCTCATGGGGCTGAGAATCTCACAACCAAAAGTACAGTACATCAGATGGTGATAAGTTAATAACTGCCATGGATCAGCTAACCAGGAAAGGGGTATAGAGATTATGAGAGGCATCATAATTTTAGTGGTTTGGCCAGATAAGACCATTGAGCAAGACCTGAAGGAACTGGGAGACCATTGGAACTATCTGGGTGTATTAGGGGAGAGTTGCACTAGCGTCTCTAGCAAATAGAAGAGCCCAATATAAAGGCCATGGCATGAGATCATATCTGTAGCTCCTGAAAACATCATGGAGACCAATGTGTCTGGAGTAGCATGCATGATGAGAAAGCACAGGAAATGAATTTAGAGAGGGAATAGGGAGTTAAAACACGTAGGATCTTATCAACAATTGTAAATCTTTCGAATTTAGTTCTTAGTAAAACAGAAAATAAATCTCTGGGCAAGGGAAAAACAAAATATGACATGTACATTAAAATGCTACCTCTGGCTTCTCCGTGGCTGTGGACAGTAAGAGAAGAAAAGAGATTCTCTTAGAAAGCTATTGTAGTGACCCAGGTGAGAGGGAATGGTCTAGGAAGGAAGCACTACAGGTGGTAGGACTTGAACTCTAGATCTGTTTGTAAGGTAGAGCCCAACTCCACAGGGCTTGCTTGGTGAACAAATGTGTGTATAAAAGAATGTGGTCCTAGATATTTTGTAGGTGTGGGGCCTGAGGAGCTAGGAGGATGGGAGAAGACTAGATGGGGAAGCCAGTGGACAGAACATGTCTGAGCTGATAGCAAGAGTTTGTTAACATACATAGTAATATGTATGAGCTACTTCATACATAGTAATATGTATGATCTACTTCATACATATTACTATGTATGTTTGAAATGCCTAATCAATACTCAACTGAGATGTCAAGTAGGCCACTGAGTATAAAAACACTGGGAAGGAGAAGAGATTTGGAGATTTAAATTCATTGGTTTTCAGTAGAGAGATGTTGCTAAAAGCTCTAAGAATGACTGGGAACCAGAAAGGGAATGAGCACAGAGGGGCAGTGACTGAGTAATGAGCATCAGCTGGAGGCGGTTAGAAAGGAGAGGCCAACAAAGGGAATGGAGAAGGGATGGCCACCAAGGAAACTTTACCCTGGAAGTGAGTGAAGAGGGTATAATGGAGGGAGGAGCCATCAAAATTCTGCCCTCGCCGCAAAGGCTATGGAATCCTGAGGACTAACTGTTTTATTTAGGATCGTGCAAATTATTGGTAACTTTAGAACAAAAATTTCAAGGACGTGGTCATAGTGAGGGAATCACAAATAGAGTAAGTTCCAGAGAAAACGAGTAAAGAAAGTGAAAACAGCCAGTATAAATCCTGTTTTGAAGAATTCTGGTATCAAGGAAAGAGAAATGACGTGTTGGTGAGAAGGGGTTGTACTATATGCTGGCTAAAAGTTTAAAATTTTTTAAAGATGGGACAAATGATGGTTTCTATGCTGTCCTGAATATTCAGTGGGGAATAATTACTGATGTAGGAAAGGGGATCTTGAATCTTGGTAGATCTTACACTGGAATGTAAGGGTGTAATTTCTGAGTTTCTTGACTGAATCAATTTTGAGTCTCGACTGAATTTTGAATCTCTTAGCTGCTTCTTAATTAGTGGGATAAACGAAAGCAGTGGTTCTCAATCTTGTCTGCCCAGTTGATTCACCTGGGGACTTAAGAAATCAATGTGCAGATAAATGAGACGGATTCATCCCATAGTTTTCAAAACCTCCCTCTGGTTTCAGATCTAAAGATTTTATTGCCTTGAGAACTACAGAAGTAGAGTAGCAGCAAATAATTAATAATGAAGATAATAAAATGTACTAAGGCACAGACTTTTTTTTTTTTTACATCAAGTCTTAGCCTAATAGAAGAAAAAGTAAGGCCACTACTTCACTGAAATATCTTCGGCGTAGAAGATTTGGAATCATTTAATTTTAAAAGACTGTCTAATCTAGACATTTGTTTTCATTATGGTTGATTTCAAGATGATATTTGCTGAATCCTGCAGATCGGAAAAGGGTATTTCTGAAGAAGTAACAGGCAAGTAAAAAGTTAAATCTTACGGATGGAGTATTTTGTGGTAGGAAAATTAAAAGGGAAGAGCTGATTGAGAAAAAGAAACATTCATATTATAAATGGGCTCTCCTATGGATAAGTGTTTTCTAACTCTAAACAACTATGAAAATATAATGGTACTATATTGTTGAGGATTAGCTGCATTGTTTTGGGAATCTGATTTGCAAAGTCTTTCTACAAAGTTTGGTCATTTACCCTTTTAAAAGAGTGGTAAAACCGAGACTCAAACCTAAAACTTGGGCTTCCAACTCTGAAGTCTGTACTTTTTGCACAGTTGTTGAGTAATCTTATGAACTAAGTTACAGGGAAATAAAAATTGATAAATTATAATTAAAAAGTCCTTGACTTCTCAGAGTTACTGAGTGAAAGGGATTGTTATTCTTTTCTTTTCTTTTTTTAAGTGGGGGAAGTGCAGAAGGGCAGAGGGGAGAGAGGATCTCAAGCAGCCTCTGCCCTGAGCAGGAAGACCCTGGGATTATGACCTGAGCCAAAACCAAGGGTCGGTTGGAAATCAAGAGTTTGATCAATCAGCTGAGCCACCCAGGTGCCGGTTCATTGGCTCTTACTCCATGTTCTTGGAGAGAATATTTTGTCTCTGTTTTCTATTGTGCCTTGGTTTATGATACAGTACTGAGTTGCAAAATCAATTAACTGGGACTTAAACAGCATTTTTTTTAAATAGAAGAAAATATGTAGTGTATAGCATGCAGTAAGGGTAGGTGTGTTTTATAAAACATTTTCCATTTTATAATTTCATATGTATATTAAGTTTATATATATAACTCTACATTATACACACACACACACACACACACACACACACAAGTGCATATACTTGGCCATGATGTAAAATATATTTTTTACTGGAGGTCACAGTAAAAACTTGAAAGCCATTGGAGTAATGAGTGTTAAGAACTTGATAAAATTGTGTGGAATTATTTTGAGTAGCATATTTTAAAAACCCAACCAAGCATGGGCCATAAGCCAGGGTTTATGACTATTTTCCTTATGGTGATTATTTGTTTTAAAATTTTTGTGGTAGCAGAATTTGGCCTTGTTAACAGTTGCTATAATGTTCATTCATATTTGGTATATTCAAGTTGGAATGGGCTCAGTTCATGGAACAATCTGGCCCTGAGGAAAGAGGTGAAATGAGGGGAGATTTTTTTATATTCATACCTAAGAGCTCAAACAACTTTCTCCTTTGGGAGTTGCCTTCCATCTCCTTATGCATATATTCTTATATACTGCAAAAGATTTATTTTAAAGTCTATTTTCCTTATGAAAAATTTCCTTACCAATAATTCATGTACCAATTTACTAACATTAAATGTTTAGCATGAAAATGACAAGTATGGATTTGTGTTACTAAAATGATAGTGTTGCCCACTCTTGTTTTAGAATTAAAGGTTTCATTCTTTTCTTTACCTTCTTTCTCCAGTATTATTGTAGGAATAAAAGTGAGAAGTAATTATTTAAAAGTTCTTATTTTATATTTAAGAACTACACCTCGAAGTTTTGTCTGAAGTAAAGTGGGTAAAAACTTTAGGCACCAAGCTATTGCTTGATTGTTTTTAAAGCTGACTTAGTGATTAATCAAGAATTTCCTAAGAATGAACAGTCTGGATGACAGAATAGAGTATAATTCCTACAATGCAAGGTTTATAGTCGGATGAAATAATTTTATGAATAAACATTAGACCAATAACAAACACTAGATGATTAATAAAAGATAATATTGAATATAGATATTTATACACATGTAACCTTCATTGGTCCTGGTCCACCATTCCCAATTGCCCCAACCTTATAAATTCCTTAAACATGGGCTGGCAGTGAATATCGTCCATTTTTATATTGGGGTACTCAAAGAATATTTTTTAGGAAGGTAGAGTGCCTGTGCTTTTGAGACTTAATAAAATTCAGTAGAAACCACACAGAAACACAGAATGCGAGAGTAAGAAGGGCCTCAGACATCTCATTTTAGGGATCTGGACACTATGACCAATAGCCCAGAGGTTTAAGGTCTTGTCCACAGCCTAATACTCAATGTAAGGGGGTCCTCAAACCCAGACTTGGTGAATTCCCAAACACATCATTGCATACCTCTGAGAGTATATATATGCATTACCCCTTGCTACTTTAACTTCCCTGTGTTAAGAGAAGACAAAGAAAAAGAAAATGGGTCATTTCACTTCATTGCAAGATGATGCTTATTGGGTTGTTGTATGTATGTATTTATTTATTTATTTAAAGATTTATTTATTTATTTGACAGACAGAGATCACAAGTAGGAAGAGAGGCAGGCAGAGAGAGAGGGGAAGCAGGCTCCCTGCCGAGCAGAGAGCCCGAAGTGGGGCTCGATCCCAAGACCCTGGGATCACGACCCGAGCTGAAGGTAGAGACTTTAACCCGCTGAGCCACCCAGGCACCC
This sequence comes from Mellivora capensis, assembly GCA_004024625.1. NCBI lineage: Eukaryota > Metazoa > Chordata > Mammalia > Carnivora > Mustelidae > Mellivora > Mellivora capensis. The sequence continues at coordinate 67,899 of PISX010002750.1, forward strand.
CGGGTTGTTGTATTTAAAACAGGAGGTCCATTTTAATGAATCTCTAATCCTGATAACCTCATATGCTTTTTAAATTTGTGCAGGATTACGTTACACCAATTAAATTTTAAACTGGTACAGTACACTTTCAAAAGTATATTTAGTTCACATATCATCTTTTCTCTATTTTTAGTTGCTGTGTTCTCACTCTGTCTTAATTTCAGAGAACTCAGATATATCTGTATGATTTACCAAAACTCCAATAATCTGTACTTTGAGTGAACCCATCCATCACAGGAGATGCCCTTTCAAAATTGTATTGACTTGCAACTATCTGTACCAAGCTTTGAAAATCATCACTAACATTTTTAATAAGTTTTAATTTTTTATGAACTGTTTTTAGTGGCCATCTAGGATTTCAAGTAATGTAGAAAGAACAAATGAGTTATGATGTGATTCTAAGAGCTAAGAAATAAAACAGGCGCTTTCCAAGTTTCTGTCTATGGTGTGATCCCAAGCCATATCATAAGAGCCTGAATCTTTTCAAAATGTTTCTGAAATTAAGAACTCATGTGATGGGCTATTCTTTTCCTGTTGTAACACTCACCAGGCTTTGCTGTACTGGCTCGATCATTGTTACTTTCCTGTAGGAGACTACAGTCTATGACCTCAGACAGGCCTCCTTTTTACTGCTATCATTCACCTCTCCATCAATCACACGTCAGGTATTAAACAAATTTTGTTGAATTAGTGAGGACGACTTTGACTAGGGGTAAGATTATACCTATTTCGTTTGCATGCTCGTTGGGATGGGATGTGATTTAAGGGGTCCCATATTTACTAATCAGAAATCATGATAATACTTTAGGGGCACCTGGGTGGCTCAGTTGGTTGAACATCCAACTCTTAGTTCATCCAATGAACTCAGCTCAGGTCGTGATCTCAGGGTGGTGAGACTGAACCCCATGTTGGGCTCTGTGCTCAGCAGGGAGTCTGCTTGAGGATTCTCTCCCTCTGCCTCAACCCCTCCCATCCCTCTCAATGTCTCTAAAATAAGTAAATAAATCTTAAAAAAAAAAAAAGAAAATCAAAATACATAATACTTTTCAGACTTATTTCTTGAATTATCTAAAAGTGTCTAAAGCTATCTAGCATGTCCAAAGGACCATGCTAGCTAGCTCTGCTGTAAGGTAGATTGCTCGACAGAGAGCCTGCTGATGTAAGTTTCTGGGACCCTTTAGGATACCAGCTGGCACATTCATCTCAGATTATATGAAAAGTCTATTCTATATATTCTATTTAAATGTATTTGTCTAAAAATGTATTCATTATTATTTAATGTTAAGATTAATACCAATACTGTGTGTAATTTGCAAAAAAGTATAATTGGGGAGACTGCATTTTTTGTGAAAAACACAAGTATGCGATCTTAAAAATATTGAATGTTACTGCATAAGATCACCATTGAGATACATATAGAATACCAAGAAGATGTGAAATACTAAATGGTGATGCACGAACACGTTTCCTCTTCATTGACGTAATGCCGATGATGCATTTTAAAATCTGCATTTTGCAGTGAGCACTGGGTGTTATACACACACAATGAATCATGGCACAATACATCAAAAACTAATGAAGTACTGTATGGTGACTAATATAACAAAGTAATGAAAAAATAAATGAAAATTCTAGAAACTCAAAGAAATGACAGATACAGACAGGAACAGAATAGAATGGAGGAACCTACAATACAGGTGATGTAGAAAGCCAACGAAAAAATGAAATTTCCCAATTCTTGGGGAAATTCCCCTAAATCAGTAGTGACAAGAGCTCAACTAGATTGTTAGTGGGACAACTTATTGGGAGATTGCTAAATGGAGCCAGAGAGGCCAGCTGGAGTATGGAGATGAGTGGTGTCAGTAGCAACGATGGAAGCTAGAGGACTGGAGACCATTGTCTCCAAGGAGTCAGGGAAATAATTGTTTATCTGGAATTGATTACTACTGAAACTTTAAAGGACAGACTAGACAATTTGCAAATAACAATGGAGAACATTTCACATCAGCAGATCTGCACTGAATATGGAGTGATTTCAAAGGAAAGTCCAACATGCAGGGAGGAATAGTGATTAAATAAAATAGAAAATGCCTGTTTATCTATAAAGAACTTCTCAAACTCAACACACACAAAACAGATAATCATATCAAAAAATGGGCAGAAGATATGAACAGACACTTCTCCAATGAAGACATACAAATGGCTATCTGACATATGAAAAAATGTTCATCATCACTAGCCATCAGGGAGATTCAAATTAAAACCACATTGAGATATCACCTTACACCAGTTAGAATGGCCAAAATTAACAAGACAGGAAACAACATGTGTTGGAGAGGATGTGGAGAAAGGGGAACCCTCTGACACTGTTGGTGGGAATGCAAGTTGGTGCAGCCACTTTGGAGAACAGTGTGGAGATTCCTCAAGAAATTAAAAATAGAGCTCCCCTATGACCCTGCAATTGTGCTACTGGGTATTTACCCCAAAGATACAGACGTGGTGAAAAGAAGGGCCATCTGTACCCCAATGTTTATGACAGCAATGGCCACAGTCGCCAAACTGTGGAAAGAACAAGATGCCCTTCAACGGACAAATGGATAAGGAAGATGTGGTCCATATATGCTATGGAGTATTATGCCTCCATCAGAAAGGATGAATACCCAACTTTTGTAGCAACATGGATGGGACAGGAAGAGATTATGCTAAATGAAATAAGTCAAGCAGAGAGAGTCAATTATCATATGGTTTCACATATTTGCGGAGCATAACAAATAACACAGAGGACATGGGGACATGGGGAGAGGAGAAGGGAGTTGAGGGAAATTGGGGGGGAGATGAAGCATGAGAGACTGTGGACTCTGAAAAACAACCTGAGGGTTTTGAAGGGGCGGGCAGTGAGAGATTGGGGGAGCCAGGTGGTGGGTATTATGGAGGGCACGCATTGCATGGAGCACTGGGTGTGATGCAAAAACTATGAATTCTGTTACGCTGAAAAGAAATTAAAAAAAATGCCTGTTTGACTCTTAGCTAACATTTACCATATGAAATAATCACATTTTACAATTGATGGGTAAAAATAAGAGAAATTAATGTGGAACCAACAATAGACTTCACACTGATATGACTAGCTACATTAAAGCACTCTGGGTACATTTACTCAGGAGCAGTATAAAAAGATTACTTAACTTTAGTATTTAAGTGAAATATACATGTTACATTGTCTAAGAAAACAGCTAATAGAATAGAAACAATGTTTAAATAGCACAATGTGAAGGGAAAAATCTTGGATTTTACATGAAGTGATTTAACTATTAAACATGCAAAATTATAATACAGACAGCAGAGGGCAGGGTATCCTTGGTACTGTGTTGATAATTTCTTGAAATTGTAAAACATGTCTAATGTTATCCCTGAAACCGTATGTTTCTTGTGTTGAGCTGGATTTTAGAGATATTAGGTTTAAAAAAATACGGATGACGCAGTTTACTTTTTATTAAAAACAGAAATCTTGATATGCCCTGAGTAATATTAGGGCATATCTTCTAGGCAAAGACATGTACATATTAGTAGTCTTTGGATTAAGGAAATCTACTGAATTTTGTTAACTACATTTTGAGAGTCATTTTTCTTTACCTTGAAAATTATTTTGAAGTTCCTTGGGTAAAAAAGAGAAAAAGAAAATAAGTGCTTGTAAAAAAGCTTGGAGAGACCCTTATTTTCCCAGGTTAAAGATAACCCCTTAATGATGGCCAACATAATTTCTGGATGTGATTCTCTAGTTATATGTTTTTCTATCCTGTAAATAACTTAAACATTCTTTAGGATTCTGAATTCCTTAACATTTTTGTGGTTTAGTGCAGACAAAAATTAGTCTTATGTCCAGTTTGGGTTGTGTGAATTTATAGGAAATATTGAAATGCTTCTCTAAATAAATGAGATGTTTTATGCTGCTGCCATCTTCATATTAATTATTACAAATAAAGTGTCAAGGTACAGCATATAACTGGACTTTGGTGTTCTCCAGTCCCTTAGGATAGCCCTTGTTTATCCTGTGGTAACATGACCTAAAATATTAGTAACTAGCAGGAACAAAACTTTAATATTCACTCATTCTCCAAAGTCTCATGGGTTGGTCTAGTGCCCTTCCATGTTGTCTTCACTCTGGACCTCTGTTGATGGAGCCCTTATCTGGAATATTCTAGTCTTCTAACACAGGAGTAAAGAGAAACTGGCAAGCTATGGTGGCTCTTAAATTCCTACTTGCAAGTGACACATGTCACATCTCACTTTTCATGAGTCTTTTGACAAAGGTTGACATCAGTGAAGTGGGGGAGTAGAATCTTTCCCAAGAATTGGGTTGCAAATATTTAGAAACAAATGACACAATCTGTTACAGTGTCCTTATGATATTAGAAATCCAGATAAAATTTTAATTTAATTTAAGTACTTTACACAAACATCGGTTTGTGTAAACTACTTAAAACAAATGACTTGTGTTCTAAATGTTCTTGTGACTTAGTCTTTGAGAAAAGCTTTAGGAATCTAGTAAGTGGAATATTTAGAAATGGTGATCATTAGTGGTAAAGAAAAAATTTTAAAGGTCCTGAAAAATGAAATGGTAATAGGATTATGGGTTGACTTTGCTTTTTTGCTGTAATGGGCTGGCAAATATTCGGAACTCTGGGTGTCTTCTTTACTATGTTTCTGGTGAGAGAAATGATAGGTTCATGAGAGATAGAAGGAAAAAAAAACAAAAACAAAGATTTTTCTTTGTAAAAGTAAATTATAAGTCTTAGAAGTCTAACTTAAAGAAGATAGTCTTTTAAGTCAACAAGGTGACTTTCTGAATTTTTTTTTTTTTTTGGTATAAATTTCATGATAGCTCTGGTCAGTTAGCAGGTGGTTATTAATGCAATTTTCCCATGAAGGCTCAGATTTAGAGAGAACAGCTCAAGGTTATTCGACTGAGCCCTAATAACATTAAGACCGAGAGTTTAAAATTCTGCCTCCTTTTTCCTGTCTATAGATCATGTAACCTCTCAATTATTTTAGCAGTCTTATGTAACCTTGATTCATTCTGTATTCATGGATGCATCTCTCAAATAAATTTTACTACAGACCTTACTATTAAAAAATCAAATAACTGGCACTGCTTGTAGAATATTTTTCAGTGTTACTTGATAAACTCCAGCAGAACTAAATATTATTAAAATATCTTTTCCTCACAACTTTGAATTTTAAGCAATTTAAAATGAGTATAGCTATGTTTCCCAATATTATACTTATGAGACAAATTTGCTCAATAATTTTGAAATTAAGAAAAAAGTGCTGAGGTCATAGAACTTGTTAAACTAAATATTTCAAAATTAAAAATGGGCCCCAAATCATCTCCTTCTCTCCCCCTCCATTTTAGAAGGCCGAGTATTGCCCAGATTTGAGGTCTGCATGTCTATCTTGACAAAATGTGGTTCAATCCCATTTTGTTAGGGGAGCTACCTCCCTTGTTTTGCTCTCTGGGATTCCAGCTTGTTTCATGCACCAAATCGTAACAAGTGGCAATTCCCATGAAGTGGCCAGTTTCCTTCGAACAGGACTGTATAGAGAGCCAAAAGAATACTTGAGAATGGGTGAACCCAGACTATGGAAGGAGAACCATGTTGATTTTATTTCGTCTGTTGTATGACAGTTTAATGATTACAGGCATACACTTCGAGTCTTGCTCTACGACTCTTGGCCAAGGGTTGGCAAGTAACAGCCAGTGAACCTGCCACCTGTTTGGGTAACACGGCCAAGTTCCCTGGTTTGAGAACTGCCTGCAAGCTTTTGCTCTCTGAAGCGGAGTCGGAGACCTGTGACCGAGACCTTATGTCAACAAATCCCATATTTACTCTCTAGCCCTTTAAGAAGTTTGTCAACCCCTCTTCTAGATGAACGATCTTGGCCAAGCTACCTAAATGTCTGGGCCTCACTTTTCTCATTCTAAAATGTGAATAATCGTCTTTACCAATGTTGAGTTTATATGAGGATTAAATGAGTCACTCAGTATAAAAACTTGCCATAGCATTAGGATGGAGACAAAGTGCATCACAAAGACTGATAAAACCATAATCATATCCAGAAAATATGAAATAAGTTCTATTTCCTCTGCACGAAGGAAAGAATGGGCAAAAACTCATGTAAGAGAATAAATCTCTGGTTGTTTGAAGGACCTGGATTGTTTTTGCATTGTTTCATTTTTGCTCAGTCTCTTTTCTGTGTCCCATGTAATTCTAGCCTCCTGCAAGTCTGTTTCAGACTGTCACTTCTTGTTGCCGGCCCTTCTTTATTATTTGTGGAAAAGTCTGCACGTCTACATCTGGAATTGCTCAAAGGTCACTGTAAGTATTGAGTCCTTATTAATGATTTGTTCCCTTCCAAAAAGCTTTCCAAAATGCCTGCAGCCAGGGTGAGCGTTCGCTCAGAGAGCTACTTTCCTCTGTTTTCAGGGACTCACGGTTATGCTCTTGTCTTCTCAGTGGAGAAGAGAAAGGTTTTCTTCTATTTGCTATTAAGCATGAAGACATTTCATGAGTTAAAACAAGTCCTTTGTTGGGAAAAAGTAGTCCAGTTTGGTATGTTTAAATATTCCCGATTGGGGCACATTAGGGGTTTTCTGTTTAATAATTGTAGGTCTAATTTCAGCCAAACTACAGAGTATGTGAAAATATGTCTCCTCAGCTTTGTGATTTCCAGTATTTCCTTAAATTACTGGTTTTCAGGTTATAACTAAAATATACACAAATTCTAGGAAATTTAGCAAATATGGAAAGCTATAAGGGAGAATTTAAAAATTTGCTCTAACCTTTTCCCTAAGTTGTGACACTTCTTGACACACATTTATATTATATAATATTTTTATTCCTCTCCACATATATATATTATAGTTTATATACTGATATATCCTATCAGTGGTATGCTTTTTTATACCTTGTGTCTTGTTTTACTTGATATAATCCTGTGTATATCCTGCCATGTCATTAATTTTTGAAACACAATATTTTAGTCTGTGGAAATCCCATAATTTATTTAAACATGCTCATATTGGAAACTTTGGGGCAGAGTAAATTGTTACAACTCTTCTAGAGGGTAATTTATTAATGTAATGCAAAATATTAAATTTAGATACTCTCAACATAGAAAATTGCATTTCTGTGAATTTACCCTAAGGGAAGTAATAGGGCAAACTCACTCAAATATGTGTACTGAAATGTTCATGTTACAGTGGAAAATAGTGAAAGTAATTTTGCAGCCTCGATGTCCATCATTAGAAGATGACCTAAATAATTTATGCAAATACTCCAGTGGAATGCAATGTGGTTGAAAGAGAAAGAGTTCATTTTTACTTGTGTACATTACAATTGCTTATATTCCTAAGTGAAATAGAGCAAATTAAATAATAGTTTGCTTAGTAGATCTTAGTTTGGTAAATATACACATGTACTTGCTTCACCATACCAACAGTAGTTGTCTTTAAGTACTGGCATCATGGATAACTGTTCCTTTTAAGTTCTTTCTTTGTGACTTTTGATCATGATCCATGGTAACTTTTGTGAACAGGGAAGAAAGAAAGATAATTTCAAAAAGGAAAAATATTATTAGCCATGTTACTCTTTGCAAATCTAAGTCAGTCTTTCATAATAGTTGAGAATGTATCAGATTTAAATTTTACTTCTTAGGGGAATCTTCATTTTTTTAGTATCCACAAAAATTTGTAATTTATTCTACTTATTGTTCAAAGGTACTAGGAAAATATTTTTATGCAAAAATTGTTGAACTTATGGATCAATGGGGATATTAGGACTCCTCATATGGGATGGACAGTCCTATGGCTAGGAAAGTACATGCTTCTTCTTTTTGCTTAATATGATTTCTCCAAAAGTTCCTTAGTCCATAGGATGAAGGAAGGTGATAAGGGGGAGACTGAGTAGGAGACCTCATATTTCCATTGATAGCAACTCCTAGTACCAGGAGAAAGGTTGTCTGACTTTTCCCACTTCTTAGCTTATTTTTGTTTTCCAGATAAATAACTGGGCTAGGAAAGTGAATACATATTACTAAATAAATCATTATCATGGCCCGCAAAAGTATTGTCTCATTCCTGATTCATCTCTAAATAGATTTTGGACTAATTCAAGTTCTAAAATTCAAACTAAATCCCATGCATCTTTGGTAAGAATTCCAAATTCTAATTCAACATTTTTGGGCATGTGTGTGTGTCTACATATGTGTGTGTGTATGTGTGTGTGTGTATCCCATATATGTCTGTGTCTATACATACACACACACACACACACACACACATATATATATATATATATATATATTTGATCTTCAGAAATGTTGTGAAGTTTATGTCAATGTAGTCTCCCTCCTTCTAGTCACATATCATGGTATTTCATAATATTTTAGGGAAAAATAGGTTTCATTGTTTTCCTTTGCATTTCTTTTATTACTAGTATGGTTGAATATTGTTTTTCCTTGACCAGTTTACTTTACAATTTTGTTACAATTCTTGGTGCTTTCCTCTATTAGAGCAGGAGTTGGCAAACTATGGTAGATCTTAGGGGCCAATTCAGCCCCGATCTGTTTTTATAAATAAAGTTTCATCAAGACACAACCAGGCCCATCATTTGTGTATCATATTGTCTGTGTTTTTATCTTGCTACAGCAGCAGGGGTGAGTAGCTATGACAAAGATTGTATGGCCATCAAAGCCTAAAATATTCACTCTTTGATTTTTCCTGGGAAGAGTTTAAGGGCCCCTCCTCATGTTTTAGAGGTCTAGTTTTTAAGACCTGCTTTTATCAATTTGAATGAGTTCTTTATTTGGCAAGGATTTTAATTCTTGTTTGAAATAGTTCTGGCAAATATTTTATTTCAAGTGATTTTCCTGCCTGATGAGGCCCTGGCGATTTCCTCTTCTAAAGGATTCTTATTCCCTCCTTCTTTCAAACCCCCTGAGCCTAGCATGCTGAATGACACATGCAGTGTTCATTAACTTAGAAGGGTTGCTCTTGTCCTTTTTACGATGATTGTGGGTGGGCCAATTTTTTATCTGGCTTGTCACTTTCTTACCGAAATTTTCACAGCTCTCATTCTTGACCTAGAGGTTAAGAAAGAGCCATTTCTGAGAATTACTTAGGATCCTTCTATTTATACCTTGATATCCTAGCTATGATAAAGTTTGATGCTGGAAAGCATTGTTTTATATGGACTCTTAGTTTTATTAAAAATAATTCCTTTGGAATTATTACATGGACACTCCATGTCCAATGAGGAGTCTGCTTGACATTGTCTCTCTCCTTTTGCCTCTGCCCCTCCCCCGGCTCTCTCTTTTTCTCTCTTTCAAATAAATAAATAAATCTTAAAAAAATAATCACTTATGTTTAGTAATACTCTAAATCTTTCCTGAGTGTTTTTATATGGTTTCACTCTTTCTTTTCTCCTTTTCGTTCATTTTTTTCCTCCATTTTTTTGGCCCCACTTATTATTTCCTGCTAGTGGCTGCTTTTATTCAATCTGTTTTCCAGGTTGTTTCATTAGTTCTGAGGGAATCTTTTTTTTTTCCTTTTTTAATTAAGAGCCAATTTGATGGTTACATAGTTTTTAAAAAATACCTATTAGTCCCTAGGTATTTTTTATACCTGAGGAAATGGATCAAACCTGTGCTTCTCAATTATACATAGGATATGATCCAATATTTTGACAAATATTTCTCCATCATTGTGATCAAATAATGTTACTTTGGCTTCTATGTGTTTCCATATTTACCTGACCATTAAACATACAAAGAGAAAGAAAGAACTAGACCCCATGATGTTCAATTTTCCTCTCCTTCTCTTCCACCTCTGTGTAAATTTCCATCTACTTTGTCTTTAGAGCAGGGTCATGTGTCTAACTGTGGACTGTGGCTATGAGAAGAAGTGACATGTGTCACTTCAAGTGAAGTATTAAGCATGATTTTGAGTTGCTCTTGACCTGACAATATTGGGAGCCATGGGCTGAGATGGAAGAGCTATAGACAGTGTGGCCACTAATTGCCTGGTTCCCTGAGTGACTGTATGGAGGAGAATTTCCTCATAACTTGTACATTTACCTGAACAGGAAATTGACATGGGTTATGATAAGCCACTTAGAGTCTGTGGTGACTTTGTTATGATTATATAACCTCAACCCTTCTCATCAACATGGAAATTAGTATTAGACATGGGGTCTCGACTATAATTACTTTGTGTGTATTTGAAAGGCAGTAGACAGACAGTGAGAAAAATGATCCTGGAGGAGACAAAGAAGAAAATATGCCACAGAGTAGGAAAACATTTGGTGAAACCACTGTATGTTAGAGCTTGGAAGGCAGATCATATGCTTAGGAAAATTGAACTCCTAAGTAAGAGGTAAACACAGAACTAACTGCCATTGGCTATGTTTGGCAAGGTATTATAAAAGTAAAGGTGAATTCAGGAAAGAATTGGCTGATTCACAAGCAGGATTGAGAAGAAATAAAGGGGATCTAGAAATATGGATTCCAACAGTATTGGAAAAACCAACTGCTTCTAGCCCAAACAGAACACAAAGAAAGTTTCCATTCAACAAAACCTTTCAGCTGAGTACAGTATTTAAGGCAGAGAAAGTTTTAAAAGTGAGGTCTTCCTATCTGTTATTACAGATGAGTTTTAGGTAGCCACCATCAAATTGTAGGAAAAGACAGGGGCGTCAAGAAAACAAAGCACTACTGGAGATTTGAGAACTAGGTATTTTATTTATTTATTTTATTTTTAAAAAGATTTTATTTGTTTATTCATGAGAGACAGAGAGAGGCAGAAGCAGAAGGAGAAGCAGAATCCCTGCAGATCAGCGAGCCCAGTGTGGGACTTGATCCTAGGGATCACGACCTGAGCCGAGGGCCGATGCTTAACTGTCTGAGCCACCCAGACGCCATGAGAACTAGGTGTTGTAAAGTGTGGGTGTGGTTTCTACACGTGGAACTGACTGAAAACAAATGGAGAAGTCTCTTAAGTATTTGAGAAAAATGCGCCAAAGAAACCCTCAGCCTGGACTAACGACACCTTGTCTGAAGCTCACACAACCTCCTGTGAGCAAGGGGGCCAAGGAAGCCGAGCAGTCCTGAGAACACACATTTCCACATCCAGTCTAAGAAGGGGATGGAACTAAAAAGGAACTTGTCGTAGGGTGGAGACTGGAGTCACACACCAGTAGGGAGCCTTCACTGTGTGCTCAGCAGAACCTCAGGATTTATATGAGCTGCTGATTATGTCCCATTTGTCTTCTTTCTAAAAGTGAGTATATTATTGCAGTTATGCTGACCCTGTCATACCTCTGTGATTGACTGTGTGCGTGTATGTGTGCACGTGTGTGTGTGTGTGTAGGAGTGGGTAATTTGGCTTTTAAAATCACAGGTCTCCAAGCCAAGAGAAACCACAAAGGAGCTGGAACTTTGTCTAGGTGGGCTGGACTGGATGAGCTTCAGGCTGTCTCCTTGGGGAACCACTGAACATGTGTCATGTGTGGGAAGAATATGGAACTGGATATTTAGTGAATAGAAGGTGATAGAGATGACTAGTCTTTACCATATTGACTATTTTCCCTGCTCTTGATAATTTCCCAACATCCCTTGGAGTTGATGCTGATGAGCTGTGAACAGAAAGGATGTGCTTTTCCTGAGAATGGCTAAGTTCTCTCAGCTCTTTCTCTCCTTGATCTGGCAAATATGAAGCCTTGGGTAAGATGAGTCTACCCAGGTCAGAATTACACTGGGTGCAAGAAGAGAACTTTGTGTTTAGCCATTGAAATCGGGAGTTCATTTTTTTTTTTTTTTATAAATTTTACAAAGGTTTTCTCATTGGAAAACTTACCTGGGGTTGTTTCCAGTAAACACTGGTGTAGGTCACTTAAATAAGAAAGTAAAAGCTGTCCAGAACAAAACAAAACAAAACAAACAACAACAACAACAACAATAAAAATGTCTAATATTGGTTCGAGCTAGGAGAAAGCTGGTCTAGTGCAGCAAATTCTGTCCCCCTTCAACTGAATTTCATGCCCTATGACATGACAATTGTTCCTAAATCACGGGGAGGTCAATTATTTGATTCTAAAGACATCTAATTTTTTTTTAACATTTTAGCCATCCTAGAAGACTAATTAATACTGTATGTCTTTTCTTTTTAGGACAAGGTATTAGTTTCCATCTATAATTATGGACAGGTAGAAAGCTACCTAGCCTGTGATTTAATTAGGCCAGTCTCATTTTCTAAGTTTATTTTTACCTAAGGACACCAGAGTAATTTGTTAAATATTTTATAAGAATCTGAATAAACAGCCGTGTTTATGTTAGGGAAATAAAGCATTCACTTATTAAAAAGGTTCAGAGGACATAAATATGCTCTTAACACCAACAGAAATTGTGTGCAGGTTTAATGTCTGACGGGGAGTAGAGAACCTGGTACATGTGACTGCACCAGAACATTTACTTTTCTGCTTAATTAATGGTGCAATGTTTTAACGAAGAACGGAGCTTCCTAGAAAAGAAAACAAGAAGGCTAAGTAAGAGTGGATGGTGTGCATGAAGGGGAACTTGGGAAACAGAAGCAGTTTTCCAAGAGCAGTGAGAAACAAATTCAACAGGTAAAACTCAACTGGAATGGGCTTCTTAGGAAATGCATAGACCTATCCCTTTCATTTATAGAAATTATCATTTCTCACTGTTGTATATAACTGTGTCAAGATGGTCAAATTTCCGTATTTGCGAGTTAAAATGTGCACATGAAATTGCCTGAATAAGAATTTCCCCCAAGGTTTTAAAGTCTCATTTGCTATTACGGAGTCTTCTTTTCTTGTTTAAACTCAGCTCTTACTTCAGAGTCCATCTTTCATCTCTCTGTCAAGCAGACTCAGATCTATTCAACCTGCCCACAAATACAAGGCAGATGGAAATAAATAACCCGCTAGAAAATCCACTTGGCATGAGCACTGCAGTTTGCGTCTTAGAGGACTGGAAATGGGTCAGACTCTGAAGTCAATGAAAGAATGTATGACACTTAGAGAAAATAACCACCCCCCCTTCCCTATCAAGCCAGAGCTTCCTGGCCTTCAAGCTCCATGCAATACTGAGTTCAGGGATGCTGCATTTGCAAGGCTAATGTCTCTGAGCAAAGACTGCTTACTACAATTGGGTAATCTGGTTCTCTTCTGTTCAGAGAGGCTTTCTAAAGTGTACTTCACATGGGAAAAAGAAATGAGTATTATTCATTTTTAGGAGTAGGTTTGTATTGCTGTTTAGCAATCTGAATTTATACATGGCTTTCAAAACCCAATATCCGTGCTCATAGTGATTATAGTAACAGAACAAACACAGTATTTTTTTTTTAATTCCATGAATTACATTAATTGCAGGTCATTTGTGTATATTTCCTAGTGGAGTAGAATGGGATCCCACAAATTCCCAACGTGATAATATTACATTAAGGATAACTCTTCGTTGAGATGATTTAAATGCATTTCTTTGCTAATGTGATAAATAAGTCTTAGTGATCCTTGTCCTTAAATTATAGAAAATAAAAATAAAATCATATTGGAATTTGGGACAAATATTCCACCAAAACTTTTTATTCTAAAGCCTAAAGTTAAAATAATATTGTAAGAATGATAAGAATAATTAGTGAGCCTACTAAAGAAACACTGCACTGAGCTAACTTTAGATAAGCGACAAATGGGCGCCTGGGTGGCTCAGTGGGTTAAGCCTCTGCCTTCGGCTCAGGTCAGGATCCCAGGGTCCTGGGATCGAGGTCCGCATAGGGCTCTCTGCTTTGCGGGGAGCCTGCTTCCTCCTCTCTCTCTGCCTGCCTCTCTGCCTCCTTGTGATCTCTCTGTGTCAAATAAATAAATAAATAAAATATTAAAAAGATAGATAAATGACAAATACTTAAAGGTTTAAGTAGTCAGATGCCTAGAGTAGTAAATTTTTAAGGTACTAGTATTTGCCTTTCTTAGATTCATTACTTGAGCATTTTTAGGCAGATAATTTCCCTGCATTTGTACAAATTCAATGAGGAACATCTCTGTATTTTTAGAAAACATGAGGTAGTTTCACTTTGAGGGCTGTTTTATCCATGCTCCAAAACCAAACAGAGCCTCTTGACTGATCAATTTGAATATTGCACGGGTGAATGTAAATGAAAGCTTTTCTCTCAGCCAAATCTTTCTGTTTAACAACAACAAAAAAAGCAAAAGTAGCATACTTATTTTTATTTATTAAATAATTATCAAAATATTAAAATTATATCAATATATACTATGATATGACATGATAAATATTAAATAATATTAAATATTATAAAATATCAAAATTAAAACAAGAGAACCAAATGCCAGCTATGCCTTGCACCGTAAGCAATTTCTAGAGCAATTCATGGAAGAAAGGATCTGGCTTAATAGATTACTTGAGAGGTTCAGAATATAACCCTTATGAATTTTTATGTATTTACATGAATGAGAAGTGCTAACATGGAAATACCTTTGTAAAAGAAGTTATTTTACCTTAAAACTCTCCACCTGTGGGGCGCCTGGGTGGCTCAGTCAGTTAAACAGCTGCCTTTCAAACAGGTCATGATCCCGGGGTCCTGGGATGGAGCCAGGCCTTGGGCCTCCTGTTCAGTGGGGAGCCTCCTTCTCACTTTCCCTCTCTCTCAAATAAATAAATAAAATATTTTTAAAAATAACAACAGACAAAATCTCTACCCCTATAGTTTACTTAATTCTCCTGCAGTCTGTCCTTCCTGCCCTTAGTGATGTGAGCTCATTGTTCATGCTGTTGGAACATTTAAAAAAATATATCTTACATTGCTTTATGTACTCAATTTAGAAGAACTTCTTCATATGCGCAAAACCAAGTCCAGGACTCTGGCATGTCTTTAGGAGACAGTGGGATTTTCATAAAAATAATTTAAGAATAAGTAAATAATAAACGGTAAGAAAATATTTGAGGCATTTCCATTATTAAGAAAGAGAAGTTCATACTGCCACATGTCACTGAAGGCCATTAAAGATATTTAGGTTGAACACTGAATAAATATTTTTCATTCTGAACTAGACCATGAGCAGAGGACTCTTTCTCTTTTGTGATAGAGATATTAGTAGAGACAGTGAAAGTATTTAGGGTAATAACATCTATTGAGCACACACTGAATACTAAGAACTATACTAAATGCTTTACAAGAATTCACATTTAATTCAGTCCCTCTACAAATCTGGAAGTTTGTTTTATCCTCAAGTTACACACGAGGAACTGAGGTTTAGAGAAGTTTACTTGTCCAAGATCATAATGCTGGTGAGTTATGGAACCAAGACCAGAGGAGCCAAACCAGTAAAAATTATTAAATTCTCAGGTCTTAGATTTTTCTTATGTAGAATGAAGATAATAAGGTCCATCTCTTACGAATTTTGTAGTAGAAAATGAGGTAGCATGGGTGCATCTGGATGGGTTAAGCCTCTGCCTTCATCTCAGGTCATGATCGCAGTCCTGGATCAAGCCCCACATGGGACTCCCTGCTCAGGGAGGAGTCTGCTTCTCCCTCTCCCTCTGCCCTTCCCCCTACTTGTTTTTTCTCTCTCTCTCTCCTATTCTCTCTCTCTCAAGTAAATAAAATCCTTAAAGAATTTTAAAAGAAAAAGAAAATTAGGTAATACATATTAAAGCATATTCAGTGAATGTTTAAGAGACATTATCCTCCTTAATCAACTATGCACATAAACGGCTAAGACTTTGTCATGTATAACACTGCATTTAAACTACATGTATATCCTATTATTAAACTACGAGGTCTGGGAGGAGTTGCTGGAAACATATCTTAGTCCTTCCATGTCTCCTTATCTTGTACCAAGTACACATTCCAGGACATAGGAAGCCTGCAATGAATGTTGCCTCAACGAGAAGTGAGTAGGAGATGGGACAAGGAAGGCAGCCATCTATTGTTGGTTGGAAGCCTGTTGGACAATATGGTTCAGATTTTTAAATGTGCTTATTCTTCGGCTCAGCAATTTCAATTCTAAAAATGTTTCCTAAGGAAGGAATGAGATTTGTGTATCAAGATGTATTTTCAACTCACATCAACACAACCTTGTCTTCGATAGGAAAAAATTAGAAACATCCTAATTGCCAATTTAAAAATTGTGCAGCAGGTATACAACAAAATAGTGTATAGTTATTAAAAGTGATTTGGAAATACACTTATTACAGGCAAAAGAGTCTCATGACATGTTTGTTGACAAGTGTAAAATGCTGCTTATGCAACTATAGGATCCTCTTTCTATAACACACACACATACATATTATAAAATTGCATAAATAAAAAATGAATAATGGTTATATCTAGGTAGAGGATCACAACCTATCTTTATTTCCCCATGCTTTGCTTTATTCCTGTGAATTATTTTGTAGAAAGCATATTTTTTATATTTGAGAAACTATAACCCTATTTTAAGAAATGAATGATATCATCAATGCCTGAATTGATATCTATCTATGTATCTGTTTATTTATTTATTTTCAATGCCTGAATTTGTGACATAGGACCTCAGCAGCAGTTTTTAAAATCACTTCTTAAATGAGTTGTTTAGGATTTTGAAATTATTACAAACAAATGCCTTTTCAGTGAGTGGCCTTTTTTCTTGCTGTTGTAAATAACTTAACATAGGACCCTTTCAATCACTTCTCAGCTTGCTTCTCTTCTACTCTTCATGCTTACATGGGGTCAGAGATATAGAATTTTGAACCACCGAAATAGGGGATTTTTAGGGTCGTTAATTATGGGGAAAGCCACAGGATCTGTTTGAAAATTTCTCTGTTGGATAAAATGATAGAACCCCAAGGTGATTTAGTTTGATTTTTTTAAGATATGAGTACACATTAATATTAAATGGACAGATTTATTTCTGAGCATTTTGGAGAAATATCGACAATAGAACACTTGGTTCTAATCAGGTTGGCTGTCAGCCCACTGTAGGAGGAGTTGTTTTATAAAAAGTGAAAAAAAGCCCCCACTTCGATGTCCCATCTGTGGAGTGGAGCCTTGACAACTGTTGTTTGTCATAGTGGACAGAATGAGATACAGAAAGACCCAAGAAGAGAGGCACTCAATATAGAAAAGTGTACATATGATATATATGAGTAAATGTGATTCCAGAGATCAAAAGTGAGATCAAAATATGGGATCTCAGGAAAACTGGCCTCTTGGGTGTAGCTGTATTAAAATTTTTAAGCATTCATTTATAATTTGTAGAAGTTTTAAGTAATCACAAATGTGTCTCCAGTGGCAAAGATATGGGTAAAATTGAACGTGATTACCGTGTCCTTTGTCCTTAGAGGGAATTTCTTTCCTGGCTCGTGATTGCCTATTATGATCTTTGTAGTTGAGCTTTCCAAGATGGAGTGAAGCAACTGAACACAGAGTAACTGTGAATGTGGCTTGGAAGAATTTTGCAACAATGGTGGTTATCATCTGCATAATTCCGTTTTTATTGTCAAAGACTATCAGTGCAGTTTTTATAAAACTTATTTTTCTCATGGAGGAACTTTCTATATGAAGAATAAAAAAGCTTCGTTTTGGTTATTAGACCTGTGGGATCCCATACTGGAGACCCCCAGGTCTCTTTTATTATGTGAAATAAGTGGGATTTAGCCTACAGTAGGGTCTGTGATTATTCAGCTCCTCCAAAAGTAACTCCTGACTTTGATTTTGCAAAACACATTAATATTAATTTTGTTGCTTGAACATTTGCTTTTCATATAACAGAATCCACATGCTTGGTTAAAGCCAACATATGCTGTTTATTATGCAGGTTTATCTGTTACTGATGATATAGCACATAAATCAAATCTAAATTAAACCAATACCACTTCTCCCCTGTGCCATGATATTTGGGGATGTGATTGTTTGCTAAGGAATCATGTGGGAGAATAAAATACTTTTGCTTATTGAACGTGACACAATGTATTTAGAATCCTTTGTGAGATATTCTGATGGCACTCAATAGCAACCCCATTATGATCAGGAACTTTAAATATTTCCATCATAAGTCTTCTTGTTTACAGAGTTATTTAGCTTAGCTTTTGAGATCTTTCACGTAGTTGCGCATAAGCTTACAAGCAACATGGAATTGAAAAAACATTAAATTGGCTTTTTTTTTTTAACTTGTTAAGTTGGTTTTAAAATGTGGGATGGAGGAAACAACATTAAGTACATGTTTAAAAAGGTTTGGGGGCCATTTTTACTTTTTTTGTCTTTAATGGAGTAAAATGTAGGTTACAAAAACATTCAGAGAGATGTTGGGGTGTTTCTTATGTGAAAATGGTCTATTAATTCCAGAACTGAAGGAATATGGGCAGACATCTTTGTTAGCGGTTTCTTAAATTGTCTTTATAACTGAACCACTTATTTTTATATTTAGCTGTACTGAAGTGAACTTTTGGTGACAATTTCTCATATTTCCATATCCTTCTTGCAATGTGGAACTATTTATCGACTTCGTAAATGCAATACACTCTTTGCTGGTGATCACAGGCCTGATCTTGAGACTCTCAAACATCCATCTGAAAGACATGCTGGTCAGCCAGCTTGCCAGACAGACCAGCATATTTAAGGCTTAGTTCAAATATTACCTTCTGCAAGCAGCTTTGCTCTATTCTTTTTGCTTTTGCTTAGAGCAGCTTTGCTCTATTCATTTGTTTTTCAAATGTTTATGCATTTGTTTGCTTTTTCTTTCTGGAGTTGAAAATTCTCTTCCCTGCCTGTCAATTTTCCCAATAGTTTTTGTCTTTACAGATTGGTTGCAAGGAATAGATTCGTTCATGTTACCTCAGAATACCAGGGAGAGTCTTATGAATCCTTATGCCTTGCAAATGGAATGTTCTCAGGAGTAGAACAGGTGTGCTGGCTCCTGATCTAGCTTGCTCTGGGCTCTGTGGTTTTTTTCCTTGGCATTTCTGTCCTCTCTCTTCTGATTAGCAGGGCCTTGGTGAACTATAGCTCAGCTTCTCTACAGCCTCTGGTACTACCCACCCATGGCTGAGTTTCTTGCTTCCAATTCCCAATATGTGACAGTTCCCTTTCCTTTCCTTCAAGGGGGTGCAAGCCCATGGCGTGCCTCTCTACAGTTGTCATTGTTGGCCCTTGGGTCAGCATCTCTGATTAGAGAAAGAGACCATAATGTGTATGTCTGTGAATATTATTCTGTGAAGACCTAATGAGTAGAAGGTGGATATTTTACTTATAAATAAACAGATATGTTTATTTTGTCTGTATTTTGTGTAGACATACTAGAAAGAGTGTCAGGAAACTGGAGAAAAAGTGCAACAGTTAATCAAAATGGACTTCACATTGGAGCTAAAATCTTGTCTTCTATTCCTTGAAAGGGAATAAAAATATTTCTACCTGAATAATTGGCAAGAGACTTAATATATCAGAGGGCTTTATGTTATTAAAACACGGAGAATGGAATCAGTGCACTTTGTTAAGTCCATATCACATCTGACCTCTTTATATTTGATGGTGTTGCCCACTTTTCTCTTCTTGACCCTTCTTTCTTCCTTTTTACCTCCATTTCTTCTCAGATTCCCCTCTTGGATTCCCACCCCCCCATTTCCCAAGTATTTGTATCATCCAGCCTGTTTTTCTTGGACATGTTCTTAATTATGCAGCCATCCTAACCAACATCATTCTTTCTCATGGGATCATCAATCAGCTATAATCATGAAATTTGTGTTTCCATCTTCAACCTGTTTATCAATATCCAATTTATAGGACATTTCCAGCTGGCTACTTACAGGCATATGCAGTCCTGCCTTCCCAAATCAAATTCTTTGCCTCCAACTCTTACCCTTGACAATATTTCTGACTTTTTGTATTTCTTATATTAGCAAGCATTTCCGACTAGCCACCCAAGGAGAAAGAATAGAAAATTCTCTATTTTTCTCTTTTAGCTGCCAGTCTGAATCAATCATCATCTTGTCAATTCTTTTTACTATTATCATAGTATAAAACTTCCTCAGATCTCACATAACTCTTTCTTTCTTCTGATTTGAAGATCATTCTCTATTCTCCCAGCCTGTTGCTTCCAGAATGAGTTTATTAGAATATAAATATGTCACCCTACTCCTCTACTTAAAATATTTCTTAAAAAAAAAAAGATTTCATTTACTTATTTGAAATAGAGACAGAGCATGAGCAGGTGGGAGGAGGCAGAGGGGGAGGAAGAAGCAGACTCCCCTTTTGCAAGGGGAGCCCAACATGAGGCTCGATCTCATGACCTAGAGATCATGACCTGAGCCAAAGGCAGATCCTTAACCGATTGAGCCACCCAGGTTCCCCTACTTAAAATCTTTCAGTGGCTTCAGAATGTCTATGGAATCAAACTCACATTTATTTTCTGTGGCATTGAAGATTTTCTTTTCTTTTTAAAGATTTTATTTATTTATTTGACAGAGAGAGATCACAAGTAGGCAGGGAGCCAGGCAGAGAGAGGGGGAAGCAGGCTCCCCACTGAGCAGAGAGCCTGATGTGGGGCTTGATCTCAGGACCCTGAGATCATGACCTGAGCTGAAGGCAGAAGCTTAACCTACTGAGCCACCCAGGCACCCCGGCATCGAAGATTTTTTAATGGTCAAACCCCTCCTCTCACCTTTGTTCTTACCCTCCTTCTTCACATATTCTTTCCAGCATCTGTGCCAGATATAAACACACAAAGTATGATCTGGTTTGTGTAGAGGATTAAATGAAATACAGTCTTTCACCATTCTAACGAAGATTGCAAAATAAATTTCCACTTTAACAATTTTATTTCAGTCACCTATAAACTGTGTTGAACTTTTTACTTCTGCTAAAGCACATGGGAGTATTTTCATGAAATATTGCTATAATATCTGGCTTACCAAATAGAAGGGACAAAATATACTTTTTGTTTTGAATTGACTAAATGACAAAGAAAATTTACTTGTGCTGTGATCTATGAAATAGATAGGAGGTGTAAACTGGGTAACTTGAATCACATAATATTTAAACAATTTACATATAGTCTTATTATCTAAGAATTGACATTTTATTTTTATTAAAAGAAAGAAAGCACCGTATGTTTAAAAACCTAAATGTAATCCAGCATTTCAGTTTTGCTTCTGCTGAGTTCAGAGGCTATTTGAGAATCTAATTTACTGACTTATGATACGATCTATAAGAAGAAGCTGTAGAAAAAAATGGGGTTAGATTAGAAAAGTAGTTGTGGTCTTAAGTTTATAGGATTTGAATTATGTATTTTGTGGGAAAGGTCAGAAATTGAATTTAAACTATTTGCAAATGCCTTTGTTCTATTTCTATTGTATCATTAAATATGATTTTTCTTTTCTGTTGTATAAGTCCTCCATAGCTAGTTGGGTGAAGTGACTATTAAAATTTATGAAATTAATTTTCAGGTGTTTTTTCCCTATTCATTATCCTGTTCTTTTCATAATTGATAAACTAGAGATGATTAGTGTTCTTCTAGAGTAAACATTTCATAGCAAGCAAAAAATTCCTCCTTGGAGCATAAGACAATCGCTAAAATTGTTGCAGTGAGAAAAGGTCAATATTTCAATCTTGTTTATTTCAGTTGGCATAAAACTGAATTGGCCAGATTTTCATTTAGAAATAGTATAATTTATCAAGTTAACTATGTAAAAATCTTTAAAAAAGTTAAACAACTAAAGATGCTCCATCTATCTGATAAAATATGTTTGTCTATAAAGGTCTATCTGATAAAACATGAATCATTGAAAGATTGGTTATAATCAAAACATCAAGTAGAGATGGAAACAGTGTTCCTTCTCTTGTGTGCTTGTTTTATTTTTTATTTTTATTTTATAAATCTCCTTTGTCCATCATGATGTATATTTTAAGTCTGGTTGCTCTTAGCTATTTTTATTTCCTGTGAAGATTTTTAGTTTGTCGTGTGTATCTCTGAACTCTGGAGAGTTTTATTATTTTCCTGTCACTCTCCCTTAAGTGGTTTTCCCCATAAATAAAATACATTCTGGGTAATAAAATGCAAACAACTCTTTCTAATACAGCACCTCAGGGGGATATATTACTCTTTGCGATGACAGAATTTGGTCAAGTCCATTCTGAAGGTCTAAACAGCAAATGTAGGTAGAAATATAGAAGATATATATGCACTTCAGTAATTCCCAGCTCTATTATGGTTTTGTGCTATGTGTATTTGTCTCCATTGCTGCCCTAACAAATTACCACAAACCCCAGGCTGATTCTAATGTTCTTAATGACATGTCACACCATTGGAAAGGCCATGGGCTAGCATAGCTTAGTTTGTCTGAATAACAGTAGCTGTTCAGACTTGCAGGACATCAAGTTCAATGCTCTGTATAAAAAAATACATGTCCAGTTGAGAAATACGGGCTGTCAGTTTCTGGTCTGGGGGCTAACCTGGAAACTGATGATGGATGACTGACTACAAAGATAACATGATTGTAGTTAACCATTTTTAGAACTACTGAAGAATGAGACAAAATTCACTAGGAAGAGGTTCTTACTTCTTCATGTCCTAAACTTTCATTGAAACAAGCTCAAGGAGTGAATGAGCTGTCCCAATAAGACCCAGTGTCTAGGAAATGAACATTTGATCCTCAATCTTTAAATCATAGAAATTTAATGCTAGAAGGCATCTTGGAAGACCATTTTCTCCATCATCCTAAACATATGCAGAACATGTAGACTAGTGAAGAAAAAGAAAAGGAGCACTTGCTCAGGGTCCAGCTGCGCATTGTAATGGGCATAGAACAGCAAAGGTATAGCTCTATTCCCTCCCGCCTTTTACATCCTCAAAAGTTCCTAATCTGTTGACTCTGACTGTGATTACGGGCTCTATATGCTACTTATATATAATGATATTTAAGAAACTATTAAGCATATATAATGTTTATATCATTCTCTCTACATAGCTTCATAATTTGTAACGGGAGTAACTAAAGTCTTAGTTTTCTGTCCCTCTGATTTTTTCTCTATTACTAATTTGTGTAATTTGATCGCAACTGAATAAGTGCTTTGGCTTCAAGACCCTAGTTACTGATGACAGAATTCTTCTCTTAATCTTTGTTTATGCATTTCCTCAAGGTAGAGCTCAAGGTACCAAATCTCTACCAACTAACAGCTCTGAGGTATTGCTCACGTGTTAAATGAGAATGGAGGGCTTCCCTACTGAAGTTCTCTTTCTCCCCATCATGCCCTATGTCTGTCCCCATGTTCTCTCTGGTTGCTCTGGATTATGAAAGATTTGAAATTCTCTGTGGTCTGGGTCACTTGTGTTTGGAAAAGAAAGAAAAGATCTCTCTCCTCTCTCTAAAGTGTGAAGTTACTTTCCAGGTATCATCTTTAAAAGAGCTTCTAAGAGAATAAGATGAGGGGATTTTATCCTTTAATCACTTGATGTCCAATATCCTGGAGGCTAATCCATGTTCAATACAGACAAATATGAAATTCAGGTACATAAGCCAATTAAAAAAACCCATAGTCTTGCTCCCCAAACACTTACTGTATACCTTTTAATAAATTTCTTTTCAAGGTATAATCATTACTTTCATGCATCTCTCATTTGTTTTACAACTTTACAAATATATATTTTTCTTATTTTTAATATTATCTACATCTTATTCCACAAAGTAAACTTTTCATAATGTCTGTGCACATTTTTTGCAGAGTTGGAAATTGTGTTTCCCCTAATTTTACTTCTATAATTATCTTTGTGCATAGAGTACTGCCATCCTTCATACTTAGGATACTTCCTTAGAAGATATTGTCAGAATATAAGTGGTAATTGGCAGAATTGGCCACGGGTTCTCCACACCTCGCGAACCCATGTGCCTTTGCCGTGTCATTTTGTGGCTTCTCCCATCCAGAAGTAAAATCTGGTCCCCGTTCCCCTAATACCTGAATCAGAACATGTGGCTTCCTTTGACTAATAAAATACAGCAGAAGTGACAATCGTGTTCGTTCCATGCTAGGTCTCAAGGGGCCTTGCAGGTTCTGTCCTGACTTTTGGAATCCTAGTGGCTATTCCACCAGCAACCATCAGCCAGAGGCACACAGCTCGTTGGCTCCTGCTGCTCTAGTAAACGTCTAGAAGCAGCGCAGCCTCCGGGCATGGTAGCTGAGGCTGATTCCAGAGTGAGCCCAGCAGGACCAGAACTACCCAGTTAAAGGTATAATCAGTGGCTGTCACTTTCCCTGAGTTTAGAAGTAGTATTTCACAGCAACGCAAACGTATACAATCTAAAGCATGAACATTTTTCAGCCTTGTAATTCATACTGATAAGTTGTTTCCAAAACCTTTTTAACAACCTGCTACCCTCTCCAGCCAGGGTTATTGCTATGGTATTTTCTGGCTTGATGAAAGGTATTTGGTGTTTTGTTCCCCCTTTTTAAGTGCAGCATTTTCAAAGTTATTTGTTTCCTCATTCTGATGGTATCATTATCACTTTAGATGTCATTTTATTGAAACAAATCCTATTTCAGAGTAAGCTTTTGCCCATCTCATTTTCTTAGAAATTCGATAATATTTGTCAGGTTTATTTCCTCTCAAAAGGTCTAAAAATGCAGCATAGATGTGGATTTCCATTTGCCACATAGTAGTTTCTGAAAATCTCTTTCCAGCGTTTTAAATTCAGTAATTATCAAATTTATAAAAGTTAGGTTGTTTATAGTGAAGTTTCTACCAGCTTCTGTTGTTGATCTCAGTGATTAGGACTAATCTAAGTGGTTCAAAGTCATGCAATCCTTCTTGACTCACAGCAGGAAGCAAGAAGGTGAGATATTCATATTCAAATTAGAAAATTTGCTTCTGGATCAAGTAGCTGTGCAGAAAATGTAGGTGCAGTATTGACCATTCTACTTGTGAGAATTTGAAGTGTTGCCATCACTCAGTGCTTTGTTGTTGCTCCCAGAATGAGAGCACAAACATCATGGCTTATGTTGCTTTTTTTTTTTTTAACTCTTTCTGTTTAAGATTTTATTTATTTATTCGAAAGAGTGAGAGAGATCATGAGAGAAGGTCAGAGGGAAAAGCAGATTCCTTGGGGATCTGGGAGCCTGATGCAGGACTTGATCATGGGGTCCCAGGATCATGATCTGGGTTGAAGGGAAAAGCAGATTCCTTGGGGATCTGGGAGCCTGATGCAGGACTTGATCCTGGGACCCCAGGATCATGATCTGGGTTGAAGGCAGACACTTAACAGCTGAACCATTCAGGCACCTGTGGCTAAGGTTGCTTTAGGCGGTAGGTTACAGAAAACCCACTCAAGCAGCCCTCAATTCTGAGGCTCATTAGTTGGGCTGATGTTTAGCCAATTCTCACTTGGATAACCTTACTTTTTAAGTTTTATGTTTAAGTTTTTTTTAAGACTTGAAATAACATTTCCATGATTGTTAAAGTGCATAATAGTAATGGCAATAAGTAATTAATTAATGAGAAGAAATTAGTATATAAAACTTGTAGGTGTTCTCTGTGGCCATATGCTTTCTCAGTGGCGTACAACCCTATAATTTTTTTGGCTTATGATATTTTCATGATTTAGAGGATCCCATCTGAGCTCAGCTGCTCTCTCCTGGGTTTGTTCACATTGGCTGATGTCAGCTAGCTTCTTTCTGATCTCACCAGGCCTTGCTCCTATCTCTCATGATGGCCCTAGCTTGGATAAATAGAGTGACTCAGTTCTGTTCCACACAGTCATCATCCTCTAGAAGGTCAGCCCATGTGTGTTCTCATGGTAAAAACAGAGGAGCGAGAGAGCCACACACATGCTTTCAAGTCTCTATTTGTGTCACACTTACTAATACCACATTGGCCTAAGCGAGTCACGTGGTGCAGCCTAGAGACAGTAGGCTAGCCCTGTAAAGTCACATGGCACAAATACACGGATATGGAGAGTGGTAAAGCCGTGAAGCCATTGATGAAATCAAACCACAATAAACTCATAAACTTAGTTGCTATAGGATATACGGATGTCACAATGATCTATTGAGAAATCGTCCTCTTCTTGTGAGATCCAAAGCATTTGCAGTTGTACCTCTCTGTCGATCTGTGTCGTAGTATATGCATTATCTACAAAGTGTTCTGTGGTTTAGGAGAATCAGCATTTTGTCCTTGCCCCTTAATTAACTAATCATTGTTGCTTTGAAATACATGTATCTCTTACTATAGGAATCTATGGGGATAGTGAGAGTTTGGATAGCACCAGATGCTTGTGTTATAATTATGACACTCTTTTTTTTTTTTTTAAAGATCCACCTATTTATTTTAGAGAGTGAGCAAGCATGAGTTCTTGGGGGGAGGAGCAGAGGGAGAGGAAGAAAAAGTCTCATGCAGTCTCTGCGCTGAACTTGGAGCCCAGTGCAGGGCTCCATCCCACAACCCTGTGATCATGACCTGAGCTGAAACCAAGAGTCAGGTGTCCAACTGTCTGTGCCACCCAGATGCCCCTAATTAGGAATCTTTAAAATTTATGGGAGCACAGAAAAGATTTTATGAAATAAAATAATAAATTGCTTCCCAGAATATCTTCTGATGATGGATAAAAATCAGAAATGTCTGGAGTGTGTTTTGATAGCATGCAAGAATTAATATAAAAACAAATCATTTGTATTTCTTGAATGAAAAACAACTTGATTATTTTGATGTAGTTGATAAGTAGCTTATTATTGCTTTTAGTATTGAAAAAATGTTAAATTTTCTGTCAATACTATAGAAAGAGCTAAGTGTATGTATTCCACCAGAATGTTAATCATGTTCGATTAAAGCTCATGGTTCAAATAAAGATAATTTGCAGCCAGCATAGAGGGGCAATCATTAGTCGGTCACCAGCTCAGTTTCACATAATAGCACATCAATAAGTATAACATAATAAACCATTTGAAATAATATGAACTTCCAAAAAGGATTTTTCAAAGAATATTAATAAAGTAAGAAAACATTTAGAAACTATCAGAATTTTAATTTATATTAGAAATATTCAAGCATTTCTAGATATGAAATGTTAATAACATTTCTCAAAAATAACATCAATATTGTACATATTATTGTAATCTAGATTTATGGCTCTACTTGTAGGGAAACATACAATTATTTTTGGAAACAGTTTTGGAACTTTGCCACTTTTTATGAAAAATCTACATAAAATAATGGAATTTCAATTTTCTTTGTTTAATCTTCAATTGTTTTACCAAAAATGACTGAAAATTAACTGTGAAATTTGGGACTGAAGGTAAATTTATGGTTTTCATTGATCATGGAACTCGAAGGAATGCTATCTGAAATAATCTCTCTCTTTATTGGTGATAGTCAAAAAAATAAATGAAAAATATCTGCATGAAAATCTTATGATAAAATTTATCATAGTTGTATTGTAAGGGCCTGATTAGTCAGAGGGAACCATTTTGTTGTTTATGCAGTAAACTTAGATTGACCCTATGCAGTAAACTTAGATTGGCCCTGCCCCTCCCAGAGGAACTTATTTGCAGAGCCCAGATACAAGGGCCAGGTGGAGACAGCCAATCAGTGGGGCATGCAAACTGTCTCCATAGCTACCAGCCCCAGGTAGCAAAGCCCAGATACAGGGGCAGGTCAGGCCAGGTAGAGACATCCAATCAGTGGGGCACGCATATATCTACTAGGGTGAATTGTAATTCAATTGGCCGCCCATGTGTGACCTAACATGACTGTGCAGTTTTCTCTGTGTATTGCAATCTCACTGGCCACCTGTGTATAGCCCGGCTAAACTACCTCTATAAAAGTTAGTCTGTGAGGCTGGGAGGGGTCGCCTCTTTGCAAGAGACAGCCCTGACTGGTCAGTTTGATTCTCGATGCTTGGCACGAAATAAAGCTTTGCTTGACCTTCGCTTTTTATCAGTCTCGCTCCTTTGATTATGGACCCTAACAGTATAATATGATATAAATCTGTCTTTATATAGATTTCTATAAAAGATTTCTTTTATAAGACAGATTTCTATAAAGTTTCTATAAAAGTTTTTATAAGACAGATTTCTATAAAAGTTTCTGGATGTTTTAATTAAGCACTATATTATCACATTTAATTATTTCTGGATAAGGCACTAGGAGATGTAAATAACACAAATCATTAAATTTCTTTCTTGATGAGGTTTATACTCATCATGTGTTAGATAAACATTACAACTGAGTGACTTACTGACTGGAAATTCACATAGTGAAAACTGAACAATTATTTGTACCAGGGCACCTAAGTGGCTCAGTTGGTTAAGCCACTGCCTTCAGCTCAGGTAAAGATCCTAGAGTCCCAGGATTGAGCTCCTTGTTCAGTGGGGAGTCTGCCTCTCCCTCTGACCCTCTCCCCTCTCATGCTCCCCCTCTCTCAAAAATAAATAAATAAATTCTTTAAAAAAAAAAGAAAAAAGAAAAAGTATTTGTACCTCTATGGGCAGCTGATGCCTCTAGAACGACAAAGGCGGTTTGGAAGATTTAAGTGTTGTGTGTTCACTATCCAAGAAACTTGGGGGAGAAATAATTAAAACCTTGGAAAATTGACTTATTATTTTTTTTTAAGATTCAGGTTTTAGTAACAATAGTCTTATAGCTTTCACTACTTTGTTTAGCTTTATATTAAAAATTGTTTTATTAAAGGGGGCAGGGTAATTGAATGCATGCTAAAAATGATTAAATCTATAAAACGAAATAAAATTGGGAAAGAGAACAAGATACAGAAATAAAGGCACATGTTATAACATTTGAAGCAAAATAATTCCAATGAAAAGTCTATTACATTCACTGGTAAATCTTATAAAGTTGATATCACAAGTGAAATATTTAATAAATTTCCAAGTGCTTTCAGTTTATTGAGTTTTGGGTTTTTTCAGGTAATATTAAATGTATGGATTAATGATAAATAAATGTCAGCATTAGGTTAAGTAATTAAATATTCTATTCAAAAATAATTATCATTAACTAGTAATAGATATATTTATTTTTATTTAGAAAGGGAGAGTGGGAGGAAGAAGAAAGGGAGAGAGGATTTTTTTGTTTAAGATTTATTTATTTATTTATTTTAGAGAAAGAGTGAGCTCATGAGTGGGGGTAGGGACAGAAGGAGAGAATCCTCAAGCAAAGTCCATGCTGAGTGCAGGGCCAGAAGCCACTGGAGTTGGACACTAACCTACTGAGCTGTCCAGGTGCCCCAAAAGAATCTTAAGCAGGCTCCATGCTTAGTGCAGAGCCCGACATGGGGGCTCCATCTCACAACCTGAGTCAAGATCAAGAGTTGGATGCTTAACCAAATGAGCCTCCCAGGCATCCTAGTAATAGACATATTTAATATATAAAACCCACAGAGGATTATATGCTAGAAGTTTTTTGCATACAATTTTTGCTAATTTAGCAGAGACATAGAGAGGATTCAGTATAATGAATTACATTTCCCTATGTGGGCTATGTCATGTAGTAATGAACAATTTATGGGGATGTTTTAGAAGTTGATAC
This sequence comes from Mellivora capensis, assembly GCA_004024625.1. Classification (NCBI taxonomy): domain Eukaryota; kingdom Metazoa; phylum Chordata; class Mammalia; order Carnivora; family Mustelidae; genus Mellivora; species Mellivora capensis. The sequence goes on from PISX010002750.1 coordinate 97,532, forward strand.
GTTAAGTCAAATCGTGACTCAAATACAGGCATCATTTAGCTCGAGGCAGCCATATCAGGGGTCTAATTTCTAAAAAATCAATTTGGAAGTTACTGGAAAGATTTTACAAGTTGCATATTTTGTGAGTTATAGTTATGTGACAACATATATCACTTAACCAGGAGCTTCAATACGTGTAAGTACATGTGCATGAGTAATTTATTACATATGGGTTTATACATACACATATATCACAGCATACAGGTTGTTTGTATTTTTGTTAAAGTTTTATTTATTTATTTGACAGAGAGAGATCACAAGTAGGCAGAGAGGCAGGCAGAGAGAGAGGGGGAAGCAGGCTCCCTGCTGAGCAGAGAGCCTGATGTGGGGCTCGATCCCAGGACCTGAGCCAAGGGCAGAGGCTTAACCCACTGAGCCCCCCGGCACCCCAGGTTGGTTGTATTGTGAGTGCTACTCTGCTGTATTTGGTCCTGTCCACGGAAGGCCAGACACAGGCAGGAGGAGATTTGTGGCAACTTTCAGCCAGTGTCTCCCCCTGTTTCTCTCTGACTCCTTTGGCTTTGCTCTCTTCTGTATGGATCTGTCCTTTAGGAATAGAGTCCCCAGCGGTGGCAAACTGTTGAAGCGATCCTGTTGGGGCATCTTCACAACCTGACAGCCAAGGAGAGAGAATCTTCTAGTAGTTTTTCCCTTGAGAGCAAGAAAACTTCACTCCCTCCACAGGAAACCCTCCGAGCTCAGCTTGTGACCCAGACTGCGTCCGAGGCACATTCTGAATCTGGTCTCTGTGGTTCAGAGAATGTCAGATATGGATTGGCCCCGGCTGGGCTCCTGAACAGTTGAGGCTCAGCCGACGGTAGGCCTCCAAACCAGCAAAGCAGGATAAAGTCTCTCAGCCCTTTTTCCTCAGATAACTCATTCTCGAGTGATGTTTTCGATTTCCAACCCATCAAAACCCAAATGCTGTCTCTTGTCGTGAAGTTGATTTTACTTGTTCTAAGGCTTAAAATGACAACAAGGTGGTTAACTAATTTATTATTCCTTGCCCTTAGAGAAATGAAAGGTCACTTCAATCTCAAGCAGGATATGAAATGCTTAGTTAAGTAATGTAAATTGAGTTCAGTTTTAATATCACTCATTTGCCTGAGAAAGTAAAAAAAAAAAAAAAAGTTTTTCCTGAGAGAGAACCCGAGGTTGTACTAAATATACCTGATGTGGATTGCCAAAGGCAGAGCACCTAGAACATTGAGGAGTATACTATGAACTACTGAGGTTTCTTTGGAATTTCATTTGGCTGTGCTTTGGAGGTGAGGGCTGGGTGTCAAGGGAAGGACTGTGTCTGCTCTTGGAATGAATTAGGAGAAGCTGGGAGACTGTTTCCGGACACAGAGACATCAGTCCTATTGTTTGGTTACTCACAGTGAATTTCTGAGTGAACACATTGTAAATAGATAGAAACTGTTTATCCTTTCCCTCCTTCCATATATACAACACTGAGTTTAAAAAAGAGAGGGGTTCCACTCCCTTTTTTCCCACATTGTTGGACAAGACCAGATTGCCCTTGATTATTTAATCTTGAGTGAAGTTCAGGCTTCCAGTCCAAGTGCAGTTTTGAAGGCGTTGAGAGACAAATGTCAAGTTTCAGTGGATAAGTGGGGGTTTCGCCAAATCTTTGGAGGCTTTCTCATCTCTTAGCCATGTTCTCTGCCACCAAGTTCTCCAGCAGTTACCTGGTTAACAAGCTAAGCTATAACTTCTACTGGAAATAGAACAGTGAGAATCTGGGATTCTGAAATTTGTATTAGCAAAGGGTCTAAAACTCCTTTGCATTATCTTAATTACTAAAGAATTCAACGGCATTAAATAGCTCTAGAGAATGTTTGCCCAGGGGAAGGCTGTATTTTTGGCAAGTTGAAAAATGTTGAATATCAATAAAAATCACCCCTGAGTATATACATTTCTACTGTTATTTCCTTCTAGATTTTTCCCCAAACTTAAACTTTGAAGACATATTTAACAGAATACTAAAATTATCTATCTTAGGGGTGCCTGGGTGGCTCAGTGGGTTAAAGCCTCGGCCTTCGGCTCAGGTCATGATCCCAGGGTCCTGGGATCGAGCCCCACATCAGGCACTCTGCTCAGCGGGGAGCCTGCTTCCTCCTCTCTCTCTGCCTGCTTCTCTGTGATCTCCGTCTGTCAAATAAATAAATAAAATCTTTAAAAAAATCATCTATCTTATCTCTACACAAGTCTTAGAATTTTCCTCTTTGTTGCTATGATCTTCATAATCACTACTAAATGTAACTAATTTTCCAAGGAACATTCTAGTTTCTGACTGCCTCAGTAACCTCAATAAACAAATGAATTTATTATCATTTTTCCTCCTTTTGAATGTATTTCCCTAGACTAAATTTCTAGACACAGAATTAGTGAATAAAAGGTTCTGAAATGCTTATGGTTTGTTATATGAAATGCCAAACTTTTTTCAAAAAAGGGTTTTAAGCAGTTTATATCTCGTAGTATAGTATTTAACAGTTTTGTTATTCTCCAATATTATATATTACATTTAGCTAAAGTTTATTCATTTATTTTTTACTGTTCCCCTTTTAGGCTCATAGTAAATCGTAAGTTTCTAGAGAAAAAGTGGAACTGTGTATTTATTGCTCAACTTTTAATTTTCTGTAACACTAGAACAGTGCCTAACCCATACCAAATGAATGGTAAATATTTGCTTCACTGATCTGAATTAATAATGGATTTTTTTTCACAGTTATAGTAAATGTGTTTTGGTGAATTATTTCATTATGATCTTAGCACTTTCTTTAAGTTATCTGAGACCTGTGTTCTCTATTCTTGGTGTATATTTAAAAAAAATGAAATGCTTCATGGGTTTCTGTGTTGCCCTTATAAGGAGACATGTTTACCTTCTCCAGGTTGTGCCAATTTTAAGATATTTTCTGCCAAAGCATGCATCATTTAATTTAATTTTACTAATAGAGTAAGCAATTATATCCCCGAGTTTATAGTTTGCATTTGAGATACAATCAAAGCTAAATATTTTAATGCTTATTTCCGAAAATTGTACTTAATTTGTAAATTGTTTGCTTATGACTTTGTTCATTCGTATGCTCAGTTTAATTTTAAAACAATAATTATAATTAAATTTTAATATTTTCCTGTTACATTTGCTCTAGATATTCTTTTTAGCTTTTTTGATTTTTATTTAATAGCTATAATTCAGAAATTTCAAAATTTTATATAGTTTTTTTTTTGTTTTTTCTTGAGTGGAATTACCTTTTTTTCTTGCAGAATTATCTAAGCATATTTTATTTTATTTTATTTATTTTACTTTTTAAAAATCTAAGCATATTTTAATTAAAATTTTTTTTCTATCTTGATGTATGGGTTAGTTTTTAATTTTTTCAACTTTCCCATATCATGTGCTGATTCTTGTACCACACTATTTCATTTACTGATTGGTTAGCATATATTTTAATGTAAATCTAGTCCCCCATTATTTTTCTTTTGAGACTATTCTGAAATATTCTTTACTAGTTAATATTCAAAATAAAATTTGTCATCTGAATGCTGTGGTCCAAGAAGGAGCTTAAGATTTTGTTTATGTTTTTATCAAACATTTATATTGTTTTAGAAATGACTAATCTTATACATAACTGTTTCTTCCCATCCAGGAACGTGTTATATCTTTATATTTAGTCAAACATAATTTTCTTCCAGCAGAACGTTTTAGTGTTTGCAGTATGTCACATGTATTACTCAGTCGGATTTTCAAATTATGATTATAATTTTGGTTAATATTGTGATGAGATACATTTCATCTTTTTTACTACCCTTTTTACTTGGTTATTTAGGAATGCTGTTGAGTGTTATATTATTATCTTGTCTCCTTCCTATACTTAATTATATGTTATAGTTTGATTTCTTGATAATGATATGTCTCTTCTTTTCTTGTAGGTATGTACATTTCCTTTTAGTATAGTGACAGTTGCTTTAGTATAGACATATCTTATCATGACAAGTAATCAGAATTTTATTTCCATTTTCACTGGTTTTTATTTATAAATAAATGTTGAAATTGAGTAATGTATTTTTATTTATTTATTTATTTTAAAATATTTTATTTATTTATTTGACTGAGAGAGAGATCACAAGTTGGCAGAGAGAGAGGGGGAAGCAGGCCCCCTCTGAGCAGAGAGCCCGATGCGGGGCTCGATCCCAGGACCCTAAGATAATGACCTGAGCCGAAGGCAGAGGCTTAACCCACTGAGCCACCCAGGAGTCCCTGAGCAGTGTATTTTTAAAGGTATTCATATTCATTGAAATTATTGTATTTTTGTACTTATTTCTTAAATTGTGATTGTGATTATCCTTTTATTGAAAAATTATGGAATTTCTGAGTGAAATTTTTTAGATCATGATAAATTGTCCTACCATACTAAATCCCATATGCTGGTTTGTTTTTAAATCTGAAGAGAAGTGGAAGGAAAAATAGCTGCAATAATAGAGTATTTACTCAAATATTTATGGCTTAGGTAATCTATTTATGTCTTAGAGTTTGCCAAAACGCTTATGGGAAGCTCAGTCTTCTCTGGCAATCCTTGCAGACCTTTTGTATTGGCTGAAGGCTGATTATCAGGGGATGCCCAACGTTCCCTATGGGCTGGTCAGTTTTCCCAACATTCTTCTGCTTGAGGTAGTTATCAGGATATCGGTAGGGTTTGGAGGGGTATTCTGGTAATTCAGGAGGCAGACTTTCACTTCTTCCTTCTCTGACAGTATAACATCTTATCCTTATTATCAGCTGTTTCTTTGCTCTATGGGACAGATTTAGACATCAACATGTCTGCTATGGTGAGGGATGATGGTTCATCATGTCCTTGGCACAGCCTGAAAAGGGGCAACTATGGTTCTAATATTTTTGTTTCAGACTCTCTACCTATCTTCCTGTTTTACCCGCACATCCCTGCTCCCCTTTCTCTGGAGATAATGGGTATCTTCATTCCTGAACCTTTCTAGAATTTTATGATGTGATTTGGCTCATTTATGCTGGCATCTCTCCAAGAAGTCACTTAGCTCTTTGTTACTATGACTCCATCCATATGTCTCCCAATTTTTATTGGCTTCACTAGAGTGCTTTTATTTCCTTTACCATTTTCATGGTCTTGTGTGTTAACGCTTTTATTTATTTATTTATTTAGCTGTGTAATTTTCATTTTAGTAAGGTTTGGGAAGGAAGCAGAGAGAAATGTGTCTGCCATGTTTTCCAGGACGTCTCTGTCATGACACGTGTTTATATTGTCTGTGGTAGACAGAGCCAATTAACTCTGCCCTGGCATCAGGAATTTACCCATTGCTAACAAGACTTCAGATTTGCCAGCTTTGTAATTTTGAAGGAGTGGGCTCTTATTGACCCAAGCTAATCATTGTCCTTGATGGAGGATGGTAAAAAATCTTCTGGTTCTTGGCTTTATTTTTCCATATGGAAAGATTTCAAATGGAGTGACACTCCCCATTCCTCATTTAGTCTTCTATGGAAAAAGAATGATAAATGATTGTGGATAGAAAGAAACTTGGTGTTCTCAACTCAGTTCTTTCCTCTCTTGTTAGATTTTCTCCCTCTAAGCAAGGCAGCATGGATAAACTTAGTAGTACAGGCTTTGCCTATATAAAGGTTTTCAGAGATCTATAACTGAAATGTGAGCCAACCCATTGGGTCCCAATATAAGCCATATTCTCTAGTCTATATGAAAAAGGGCTGACATGTTGCTCTCCATGTGTCTATCCCTGTGGCTCATTTTCCGTTTCTGAAGTTGGGAAAGAAAGAAAGAGCTGCTGTATCTTATCTATTCTCATCCCCACCCTTGAAACAAACAAACGAACAAAAACCCAACAAGTTTAATCCTCTCACCCATGTTGCAATGTTTGCTTTAGTGAAGAACATGAGGGCTGAGTCTAAGCCAGTAATTAGTACATAGCACTCCCTTGACTAGGGTGATTGTTAAGGTTTGGGTAGCACCTAAACTTCTATAGAATGAAGCCATGAATTTCATTTGATATTTTTAGTGGAGAGATGTTGAATCTTTCTGGCTGGTTTTATAAGAAGGTGTCATACTGGTACCATTACTCAAATTTGTCTGTGTACCTGATATGCAGTTAGCCAATGTCTGAGACACTGGCTTTGAAGCAAAGAAAGCTTTATTATCAGAAGGGCAGCCCAACAAGAAGGCACAGGTTCATTCCCAAAGCTGTCTTGCCCCTGTTGAGCCTAGAGACAGCTTATATGCATGAGAAGAGAGTAGGGGGTTTCTTGAAACCTTGAGATGTGGGGTTTCTTGAAAAAATCTGGAGGTAACCATTCTTCCAGACAATGAGGTGCTATTTGAGACATGGAAGGAGCAGATATGTCAAGACCAATGTTACATTTCTGTTCCCATTAGGCTTCTACAATCAGTGGGTAAACAGGGAGTAAGGGGAAAAAGACAAAGTTAATGACTGTGCATGAGGTTAAGAGGTGCACAAAACATAATTAAGTAGGGAACAAAACAGAAAATGAAGCTAAATTAATTATGCAATGAATACAACTATAGTTCTGCTTATACTTTCAAAACAGGTCCAGGAACCAAAGGTCCAGCCTCAATGCTGGGACCAACTGTACCTCTTTCATACCCATGACAAAGCCAGCAAGCACATAGATGAGAAACTCAGATGAGATAACTGAGACAGAACCCAGCTATAATTCCACATGAAGTTTACGTATAGACTTTTGACTTCTGTGGGCCAACACCCAAGCCCATTTAAGATGGTTTCGCATCACTGAAAACATTATTGCACGGTTACATTTGCTTTTCTAGGAATTTTCACTTTTATGACCATGTGAGCTCTCAGTGATTCCCAGAACATCAGTGTAATGCCCACTCCACTTGAACAGAATTGCTGTTGGGTTCTGATTGATTCTCAAATTCACAAGTCAAAATAAGTTTCAACTGGGACTAAGGTCACTTCCCCTTAAGACGGGATATGTGGCCAGTCACACTGGATGAATGGCAACAACAAATCAGAGGTCTTGAATTCTCTAACTATGTCTTCTGATATCCTTACTTTATTGTTGAGATGAATGTGGTCCCAAGAGACCAGGTGAGACAAATTTAAAACTCTTCACTTCAGAGAAGCCATAAACTCTGTGGATCCTTTCAGCTTTTATACCTGGAAGATATATGGCTGATTCCCATTCTCTGGTGCAGCAGAATCTCTATAATATTAGTTGTTATTTAATAAACAAACTCAACAAGGAAGTGCAAGTGTATGGTCTGGAAAATCCTCACCTCAGATGGATATTTGAACAGAAGATATATAAACATCAAGTAAGTACATAAATAATATGCTCCAAAGCATTAATCATTATAGAATCGCAAATTAAAATCTCAATTAGATAGTACTACACAATCATTAGAAGAGCTAATATTAAAAAATATACAACTATGTTATAGTCTATACTTTCCACTTGTAGATATTTTAAGAGAAATAAGACATATGTCCAATAAAGATTTATATGTTCATGTTAATAGTAAATTTATTCAGAGTAGCCTAAAACTGAAAATAACTCAAATAAACATTCATAGATGTTTGGATAAACAAATGATATATAGTCAATCTCTTCGTGTTTGCATGGTATGTGAAGATTTTATTGTTCTCTTTTTACTAAGGTTAATAAGGATTCTGGGATCAATAACATGTCAATAATTGCCAAATATTATATTTCATCTCTTCTTTTTTTCATAGTTTATGTAATGAATTCCTTTTTACAGTCTCAGAATTTTTACAGCAAAGTGCTTATCTGAATTTTTCTTCTTTTGTGTTTTAGAAATATAAGCTATGTTGCTTTGTAAAATTTCACTTCCTTATTAATTTGAATTATATTTCTTCTAAGTCTAAAATTGTTTGGAAAATTCCAAAGGAGTACGGTAGAATAAATTTAAAGCCTTCCAGACCTTGGTCTAAAAACCTAACGATTGTGCTAAGCCAATTTAAAAGTCTTTGGAGTTCCTCATTTCTGAAAATAGAGGTAATTATGCATATGTCAGAATAGCATTATGAGGAAGTCTCTGATAACATGTGTAATACATCTAGAAAAATTATTAGGTTCCCTTCCCTTCAGATTTAAATAACTTTAGGGCAAGGCAGCAATCTACGTAATTTTTATTAGTATAATCCTTTTAGGGATGGTAAAGTTATAGAAAGAAATCTACCTTCTTTCCATTCTTCCTCAGGGGCTGATTTTTCAGTGGTTGATACATTGTCAAAACAATGTACATGAGTGTGTGTGTGTGTGTGTGTGTGTGTGTGTGTCAGAGAGAGAGAGAGAGAGAGAGAGAGAGACGTTTATTTTAAAATAATTTCCTAACAGAAAAAGCTTTTGCAAGTAATCCTAAATTTTTTTAATGCAGTTTGTTTATTTGCAAAAGACTTAACTGCTTAGTATTCATTGATTCACAGGTATTTAATTATGGGAAGTATAATTGACTAAGGGCTGTAGTCCTGCAAAATTTATTGCATGTTTTTGATGAGGCCACACTTGGCTATGAGCTGCTCACAGAACCGGGATACTTAATCTATTTCTGGGAGACAGGAGATTCCTCTAATGGCCATTTGGCTCAAGGACTTCATTCTTCATTCTCCTGGTGCTTTTATCTTTTTCACGTTAGTGGGGAAATTTCCAAAAACAACTTCTATTTTGAAAGTTGATGAGTGGGATGCCTGGGTGGCTCAGTCTGTTAAGTGCTTGTTTGCCTTCAGCTCAGGTCATGATCCCAGGGTCCCAGGGTTGAACCCCACATCCGGCTCCTTGCTCTGCCTGGAGCCTACTTCGCCCCTTCCTTCTGCCTGTTGCCACTCTGCCTACTTGTGCTCTCGCTTTCTCTCTCTCTGACAAATAAATAAATAAAATCTTAAAAAAAAAAAAAGAAAGTTGATGAGTACTTGGGCAGAGCTTAGGGAAAACGTTCTTTGAAATTAATTGTTCTGAAATTCAGTGGTTTTTTGCTGTTTTTATTCTTTTTTTTTTTTTTTTTTTTTTTTTGCTCGTAAAATGTATATTTATGTTATGGTCTGGGCAAAGTGGTCACAAGGAGACAGAAAATAGTTCATGTAATTCCCTGTCCTGGGTTGTTGACACAGCATTTCTTTTTTTAAATTTTTTAAATTTTTATTTTTTTAAAATTTAAGTTCTTTTCAGTGTTCCAGAATTTACTGTTTATGCACCATACCCAGTGCTCCATGCAATCCGTGCTCTCCATAATACCCACCACCAGGCTCAAGTATTTTATATACTGTTCCTTTTTGATAGATATATTGATTTGTGAGCAAAGTGAGTTCTCACTTTGGTTAAAGTAACTCTATATTCTCATCAGCTATGTTAGATTCACGAATATTTCTGAGACTTAAATATTGCTCCCACAGAATCTTATAGGTGTTTTCCTATACATGGGGTTTGGGAAGGTAGAAATAACCTGCCTAAGGCACAGCTGGGCACAGCTGGGATACAACCTTTTGTAGCAGCTCTATGTTGATCCGTGTCATCTACCAACCAAAGGCACACAGCCTTTAGATGTTATTGTTGTTGTTGTTCTATAAATGGCTCTTTTTATAGATTAAGGTAACATGCTTACACTCGCATTTAGCAACTTACTAAGTTCAGGACCAAATAGTATAAATTCCCTCTATGGAATTTTAGATAGCTGACACACTTACGTTTCCTCTTACCTGCTCCTCCTTCCTTCACATCTCACATTTGGATATGCTCTGAGATTTGGGTCCCAGTTTGTTTAACTAAAATGATCAATTTCACATTGAATGTTATCATACAGGTATAGCATTTTAATGTTGGCATTTACCGTGTAACCATTTATACACGTTTTTTTACTTTTAAGAAAGTAATTTGATGTTTGGTTGCCACTGTAAATATTTTAACTATCGTATAATGAGGTAAAAGTAAAACAAGATATAGGAAAGAAGTCGTATCTTTTGTGAGGTCTATGTAATAAATAGATGGGAAAAGGCACAAAGCGAGGGGGCAGGCGCAGGGCACAATGGTCACATCCGCTCTGCTGTAAATCATGGCGTCCTCTGACCAGGTCATCTCAAAAATCCTCTGAGTCCGGAGGATTATAATATCTTCTCCATCTAGCAGAGGTTATCCTCAAAACAAAACCCTATAGACATCCCAGGAAATGGATTTACGTCTGGATGAACCCGTCGTGAGTTGAAAATACTCTTAAGGCAAAAAGGCACTTTGTACACCTAACCCACCAACCATAGCTTAGCCTAGCTCACCTTAAACGTGCTCAGAACTCTTACATTAGCCTACGATTGGGCAAAATAATCTAACGCAAAGCCTATTTTAGAGTAAAATGTTGACTATCTCATGATTTATTGAATACTGTACTATAAGTGAAACACAGGATGTTTGTGTGAGTATAGAATGGCTGTACGTGGGCCAGCTGTTCACCCACGTGATCGCATGGCTGCCTCGGAGCTGGGGCTCATTGCCGTCGCCCAGCATTGTGCTAGCACATCCCATGTTGCTAGCCCAGGGAAAGATCCAAATCCAGAATTTGAAGTATGGTTTCTACTGAATGTGTATAGCTTTCACACAGTTGTAAAGTTGGAAAATCATCAGTCAGACTGTTGTAAGTTGGTGACCATCTATAATTCAAACTAAAGATCTGATTTAATTCACCTAGACTCTTGCCTTAAAATTCAATGTAACAATTCCATATAGCAAATTATCATAGGTAGTTTTTTTCTGTCAACATCTAAAATTGTTTGTTCAATAGTTGGATTTATTCTCAGATTTCCTCAGATAGTATTTTTTTTTCCCCTCAGGGAAAAGAAACAGTGAAGATTTATACTTCCTAATTTCCTGTATTTTTCAATCTTTTTTTTTTTTTGCTCTACTAAAAGGATATCAACTAGAATGGCAAAAGAGTTCTCATATCTATTTGCTCTGTTAGTGATCGTCAGCTGATTCCATCCCCTGGCTTCTCAGAGTGATGAGGAAGTCTGGTACCTGTTTGATTTTAGTTCTCAGCGAGTAGCTTTTTTGCTCTGCCAGTTTTCCAGGGAAGAGCTTGGGTGAACGTAGATATCTGATGAGTCATGCTAATGAACAGAAGCTGGTAGAATCCCTCATTTATCCTTAAAGCTTAATACTTTACCACACTTGCTAGGGTCTTTGTATTTTGCCATTTTGCCGCACCACACTGTGAATGCTTTCCCAAAGTTTCACATTTTGACTTTGTCAAGATTTTCTCTATTATGTATTTGACTATTTTTTTTTTAGCTCTTTTTGTTATGTTGTTGTTTTTCTAGTTAACAATTGTGGATCTCATCATGATTTTATGCCTTCTGTATTCTTATCTGCTAATAGACTATATCGGTTTTTTCATTTTTGTTTCCATTTGTATCATGGAGGGTATGATTCGATGGATCTGATTTTCTATAATAGTGATTCTGTACTTTTCTCCTTCTATGGTCATTTTTAGTGAAGATCCAAATATTTTTATTTTTTTATTTTAATTTTTTAAAGATTTTATTTATTTATTTGACAGGCAGAGATCACAAGAAGGCAGAGAGGCAGGCAGAGAGAGAGAATGAGAAGCAGGCTCCCCGCCGAGCAGAGAGCAGAAAGCTGGGCTCAATCCCGGGACCCTGGGATCATGACCTGAGCCGAAGGCAGAGGCTTTAACCCACTGAGCCACCCAGTCACCCTGATCCAAATATTTTTAATTCCTTAAATCATTTTCTTAATTTTCTAATTAAGTATGGTATAAATGTAGTAAAGTTTACAAATCTTATGTGCAGGTTAGATGAATTTTAAAAATGGATAAAACTGTAGAACCATCAAGCAATGACAGCCACTTGATCTCTATCACCACAGATTACTTTTGTCTATTTTGAACTTCATTTAAAGGAATCCTATAATATGTACTCTTTTGTGCATGGCTGCTTTTGCTCAATATTACGTTTGTGAGATATTTGAATGTAGTGGTAGTGTGTTTATTTTCAATAATATCTAGTATTTTGTATGAATTTATTTATCCATTCTGTTGTTGATAGACATTTGGGTGTTTTCAATTTTGAGGCCAGTAAGAATAAAACTATGCTTATGTTTGAGATGTCCTGTTGCACACATGAGTGTCTTTCTGGAGATAAAATTACTGGGTCATAGGTTACATGAATATACAGCTTTGACATATAATGTCAAACAGCTTTTCAAAGTATTTGTCCCACCTTATATCCCCGTCAACAGTCAGTAAGATTTCCATTTGCTCTTTATTCTCACGATTTTTTTTTAAATAGCAGCCATTCTTTTGGTGTGTAGTAATAGCTTATTGTAGTTTTATTTTTTCCCCAATGCATATTTCATATATTCACACACCATTTGGATCTATTCCTTTGTGCAATGCCTATTCAAGGCTTTCCCCTCTTTTAATGGGGCTATTGTCTTTTTCTTACTGATTTGAGTGGGTTCTTTAGCCTTTAAATTCTTTTCCTCCCTGTTCCTTTTTTTGAGATGCTATATTATCTCCTTTTCCATATCTTATGTAAATAGGACCCTTAAGATATTTAAGTGCATTGAAAGATCAAAGCAGTCACTATTTAAAATTTCCTTTCTGGACTACATCTTCACATGTAAGATCTTCACGTTTATACCTGTAAATAGTGTGCCTCCCGCTATAATCAGGCTATGGACTGAATGTTTGTGTCCCTCCCATCATATCCATGCATTGAATCTCATACCCCAGTGTGATGGCATTTAGAAGTGAGAACTTTGGGGAGTTGTTAGGTCACAGGGTAGAACTCTCATGAATGGGATGAGTGCCCTGTGAAAGAGGCCCAAGAGAGATCCTTTATCCTTCTGCCATAGGAAGTCACAGCTAGAAGATGTCATCAATCAACCAGAAAGCGGTCCCTCCTCACCAGATGCTGAATCTGCAGACACCTTGATCTTGGACTTCTGTTGTTTATGAGCCTCGCAGTCTATGCTATCCTGTTAGAGCAACCGAAACAGACTAAGACAAGCCGTGTAACCTAAAGTATAGCCAATTTGCATGAATTCTGCCTCAGAGTTCAAAAGTATGTTCACAACCCTCCGGCTCTGTTTCTCCTTTTCATGTAATAGCAGTAGCATGATCAGAATAACACCCTATCGGTTGTGTCCTTGGGAGTCCTTTAAGGATTATGTGTGCAGGAGAATTGAGTATAATCTTACATGTTTCTGCAGTGACTGTGGGGAAGGGTGACTTCAGGTACCTGTGTGCAGTGGTGATGTCCAGAGCTCAGCTACCTCCCCCGTCTCACAGTGTAGCCAAGACAGCCCCAGCATTTGTCTGGAGCAGTGGCTGCAGGAAGATCCTAGTAGCTACGTTCTTTTTGTTTTGTTTTGTTTTTTAATTGAGGTGTAGTTGACACACCATGTTATATTAGTTTCAGATGTGCCACCTAGTGAATCCAAGAAGTCTACACCTAAAGCTGTGCTCAGCACAAGGGTAGCCACTATCTGTCACCATGCAACAGCATTACAGTACCATTGAGTACATGCCCTATGCTGAGCCTTTTAACTCCATGTCATATTCATTCCATACCTCGTAGCTGGTCTTACGTTCAAGATCAAGAGTGTAGCGGTAGAGACTGGATCAATTTCTCTCACAGAAATTCTTCATTCCCTTTGCCTGGAAAGCCTCCTCTTTCAGTGATCAGGTCAAGGGTGCTATGCTGGAGTTGACGTTAGAGTCTTTCTTTTGTGTACTCACTACTACAGTCCTCCTTTCCTGTCTCCCCCAAATCTACCTCACGGTTGTATAACTTTTCCTTTGAAACCTCAAAACACACATGGGCTTACTATATCCCTGGACAGACAATTATTTGCCCTAACAGTATTCCTTAGATGAGTGGACCTCATCTGTCACTCTCCTCAGACACACATATTTCCTTTTGGCCACCATGGGGGACTCAGAGTGCCATGTCCGGAAGGGAGGCGGCCATCTATGGATACACAGTGTGTTCCAGGCCCCTGGATTAATGAAGTGCAGAGGGGAAAAAATGCCATTTAATTTTCTGAAGCCACATGACAGGCCTTCCTCTTTATTTTTTTAACCCCTTCTTTTGCCGAGTTTTTGTGTGAGTCCTACTGTGTGTGTGTGTGTGTGTGTGTGTGTCTGTATGTACACATATCACATTAGGACCTGGTTCATCCAGGATTATTTAGTTCTACCTCTCTCTAAAACAATGTTAGTCAACTTTTTTGATGACTGTCCCTATTTATTTATTCTTCCAAGACCCCTCGAGGATCCTCTTTAATCATTTCAGAGGCTGTGGGACATGGGGAAAGAGTAGCGCATGAAAAATCACAGCTCAAGAAACTGGTCTTTGAAAACTACTACTCTATGTTCATAGAAAGTATTATACTTCAATATCTCTTGGTTGGGGGAGGGGTAGAGAGTCCATCAGTGGGCACCTTTAAGGATTCTAATTCTTTGACTAACCAGATTGGAAAGACAAACACAGAAAGTTATGGACTACCTTTTTTTATTTTAAAGACTCCATATATTTTTGTCCCAATGTCTTCTGCTGCTCTTTGTCTGCAAGTATAATATTACTCCAAGTTACTTCTTATTTCCGACAACTTCAGACTTCTGCTTGCCCCCCAGATCTTGCCTCTGTAGGTGGGCATGGATCCTCCGCAGTCATGGAACAATCCATCCTCTCCTCTTGGGATTTGGGTTGGAGGATGGGCACCCTGTGGTCACACACCAAGCCCATGGAAGGCTGTTGATGGGTGAGAGGGAGAGGAGGGCCTGTCTTTCTCATGCCCTGTGTAACATCCCCTTTTGTTTTTCCAAGCTGGGGCCGGGGGTAGGTATTAGCTTTATTGGAACTTTCTCCACTTATTTACTATAAAATATTTTCTTGAGTAAAAGGGTTATGTTTCAGCTTATGCTATTTTTTTCAGTTTTATCCAAATTGTGTATATCTGATAAAAGTCCCTTTAAATTTATGGCATATGGTTTTAATACTTCTCTAAGTGAGTATTAGAAGGGTTTCTCTTGCCCTCCTAGTTTCTACTCGGTCTTTTCAGTTAATATTTAGTATAGGGTTATTTACAAGCTAGTTCTTAAATTTCCATTCTTATTAGAATTCCCTTTCATGAGTGGCCAACAACTCTCTAAAACTCTGTAGCTTGGTACATCTAGATGATAGCCATCTCTGATATTTTGCTGTTGATAGTGGTGTTTGTGTGCATGTGTATGTCCTTTCTGACTTTGTTTTGCTTTAATTCATTCTCACACTCTATGGGCAAGATGATATTATGGGGTTATCTCTTCCCCAGCATGAGACTCTAATTCTCTCTCGGTTGATCTGAGATTCTTTCTTGCAAACATAATCCCTCCTATGATCTCATTATTGCTGCAAACTACTTAGGAATATGTGTTTTATAGTTTGAAGTATTAGATAAATGTCAACCAAACTTCTCCTGGCAAAGAAAATGAAGCACATTTGATTTTAAATACATTTTAATTTTTTTTTATCCTTTCTTGCTTCCAAAATCTGTTTTGTTGTAATAAGTGTATGATACAGGCATAATTTATGACCTTTTTCTGTGTTGAAAAGCATTGTCGCTTCTGAATACAATATCATATAATCTGTAGATTTAAGAAAGATGGATTATAAACACCATAATGTTTGTATCTTTGTATCATTATGTTCTATCATCATTTTTTTAAGTAGGTTCCACACCCAGAGTGGAACCCAATGCAGGACTTGAACTCACGATGCTGAGATCAAGACCTGAGCTGAGATCAAAATTGGATGCTTAACCAACTGAGCCACCCGGGTGCCCCTATATAATTATTTTTTAATCCTTTATGAACCCTAAGGAATTGGGGTTGGGGAAATTTCATTTACATGAGTTCAACCTTATCCTTATTGTTGTTCTGTTTCATTGTTGTTACCTTTGTTTTGCCTCAGTGACCTTTCAAAAGGTATCAACCAATCTCCTTTTAACAAAATGGGGTACTTTCTATCTCTCTTAAGTTATTTTTTTTTATCAGTTGATTTTTTTTCAAAAGACAAGCTTATGCTAACATAGTGTAATATAATATTACCAGAGAGCTCCCTTCTTTAGCAGTTTCAGAAAACTTTAAGATTGTATGAATTTGCATAACACACTTATTGAGGAAGTAGTAGTCACAGCTCTTCACCAGGAAATAGTTGCCATTACCAGGCTCCTTTCTGAGAGACTGTACCTACCTAAGCCACAGTGTGAAAGGGCTTTGCTCCAATAGTCTCGCCTCCTCGTTCCACAGCAGATTACATGAGGGAAAACACTTGATGCGATTTTGACTCATAACATTCCTTCTCCAGGGAATTTGGAATGAGGTTTTAGAGACTAAATCCATTAATTGTAGGTGATTGGGCTGGGATTAGGCAGATTTCCTTTCACTTCAGGGTAGCCATGATATGGTTCATAAAAAAGCATGTAAGTGAGGAGAGACACTGGCTTGCAGAAAGAAACAGAAACAAGTCCAGGAAGGGTGTGGAGATGAGAAATGATGTGGCCCAGAATTGCTGTCTGATAAATCCTTTATTTTATTATATTTTTTACATTTTCTACAATTGTGTTTCTATAGTCTCTGCCATTATTCCTATATTTTCTGCAGTTGTGTTCTCTGTATCCTTATGACATATCTTTTTGAAAATCTAACTTGAAGAGAATTTCCCTCCCAAACCAGTGGTTTCTGACAAAGATAACCTTAAATTAGGAATAAGAAATTATAAGTTCTAGGTTCAGCTGTCATAAATTTGTTGTGGTCTGACCACAAAAAATTAGGTTGTTCTCTCTCCTCCTGTAATATTATTCATCATCCTGCTACATTACTTACTATATATATCGTAATCATTTATTTGAGTACCTGTCTTTCTCACCACCTAGTATTGTGGTTGGCACTTAATACATACTCAGAAACTTTTTGTTAATCAATAAGCTAACTTCCAACCATGTGGAGTTCAATTCTTGGGTGCAGTTTGCTCAGAAGGAACCAGAAGAGAGAATTCTGGAAGTTCTCACTACTTGTAGAGTTTTACCATCCATCCCTAGGATCTCCAAACCTGGCCATTTGTTTAGTTTGCCTTTCCTGGTTTCAGTATTTTCTTGAGGAGTGCTTTCTTGTCTATTAATAAACAAAGTATTTTCAGCATTTGGGGTTCTCTTTTCTTTGTTTCTTACACATATGTTTACATGTGTTGTCTCTAGAGCTGGTTTACATAAATGCTGTGGTGTTTTCTTAAAAAAAGAGAAAACACCCATTTTTGTGGATGAGGAATATATGATAGGAGACTATGAAACCCCACATGTACTTCATCCCTGGTTTCCACAACTATCAACACATGGCTAATTTGACCCGTACTCCTCTCACTCCTCTCACCCTGCTGGATTATTTAAAATAAGCCAAACTTAAGTATCAATCCTATCAATTTGTCTGGAAATACTTCAGTATTTTTTTTCCAGCAATTCTAAGGTTCAAGGATTCAACACTTCCTTTTAAGAGTCCAACTGGTTTGTAATAATTTATATTAGGAAATGAACTTCTAATACTTCTTTGAGCTAAGATAGTATGCTTTTAATGGTTTCTAAATATGAAAACTAAAATTTGATTTTAGACAAGCAGCAATTATTTGTAAAAAAAAAAAAAAAGCAGTTACAATGAAAGTGTATCAAACATCTCCTTATTACCCTTTTAGTCACTTTGCCTGAGTTTCTAGTCTCTTTTTTTTACTGTAGTTGGCTAAGATCAGTGGAGACCTGTCACTTCTCTCCACTGCTGTACATTCCATTCTAGTGATATGTGACAATTCTCTAGAAGTTATGTCGAGCTTTGTACTATATAGCCAAACCTTATTCCAACATAATAATATGGATTCATGTTTCACTTGGCATATTCCTTAAGTATTATCCTGGAAAGTCTTGCTCCAGCTGTTTCAAATTATTTTCATATGTCATGTTTAATAGCAGGGAGGAGACTATAGCTAATGTTTTTTTCTTAGAAATTAATCTGTCAGCCTGGTGAAAATATAGAGTTAAAGCAGATGAACAGGGGTCCTTCAATTTAACATCCTAAGCATATTAATTCACTTAGCAAAAGCATAACAATATTAAGTAATCGATGGGAATTTCCATTAGGAATGGGGAAAGGTAGCACAAAAGGAAGGAGATTAGCAGCCCATCAATGTGATATATTCATAATTTTTTTAAACTTAGATTTTAGGTAGTGATGGTTGAGTTCTAATGATGTGTCTTGGGGCTGAGGACAGATATAAGCAGGCAGTGTCCAGGCTGAAGCAATATTCTATATGGAGCCTGCATTTGTGACACTAGGTGGGAGATCATTCCCTGTAAGCCAGGTATAAAATAAGCTTTCCATTTCTCTAATGGCTGTCACTGAAAGGATTTTCAAAAGTTGCTTTAAGACCTTGGAATTGGATGAAAGTGTGCTTTTTCTTAATGAGTTTGAAGAAATCTTCCTCCATTGTGCGAACAACAAGGTTTTTAATCTCTGCTACAAAATTGTTACACGTTGCAAAGCAACGATCATAATGATGTAACAATGTTACGGTGTGTAACAGAGAGGATTTGACGTTTCTATCCTTCCCTTGTTAATGTACTGCTTCCTCCAGTGTTGAATCTGCCAGATGCTTCCTCTCACTTTCACCCTTAGTCCCTCTTATCTGAGCTTTCACTTTCCGCAGTTTCACTTTCTTTGATTTGGGTTCAGTTGTCCCAGTCAACCGAGTCCGGAAGCAGACGATCCTCCTTTGGGTTCATGGTCAGGAGGCCAGAGTAGCGTCTGCCGCGTCAGAATGTCTAGTCATTCGCCTCACTCCGTCTCCTCACGTGGGCATGGTGCGGTCGCGCATCCCCACCAGAAGGGTGAGTACGGTAGAATAAGATATTTTGAGAGCGAGACCGGAGTCACGTAACACTTATTACAATATATCGTACAATATAACAATATATTGTTATAACTGTTCTGTTTTATTATTAATGTTAATCTCATCCTGTGCTTAATTACAAACTGAACTTTATCACGGGTACAGTAGTATACATTGGGTTCGGTGCTATCGGCTGTCTCAGGCATATGCAGGGGATCTTAGAAAGTATCTTCCACAGATAGGAGAGGACTACTGTATTTCTCACCCAATAATTTATTTCCTAGCTTCTTTAATTCACTCCTCTTTATACTCTTAACACAACTCTCACATTGCACCATCAACTTAAAAGCTGCCATAAATTACTTAAAATATTTTTGAAGTTTTTATTTTCCATAATTTTAATAGCTTATGAGCACCAAGTCGAGACATACAGCAGTAGTGTTGAGTACAGGTTAGCTTAATTTATCTCTTGTGATATATGGATGGCTCACCAGTGTAGAGAGTGGTCATATTCTTATCTTTCCATCTCCATCTGTGGTAACAGATACTCGCCACCCCCCAGCTTGTTTTTTTCACTATATACCTCAAAAACATACGATGTTTTTGAATCATTAGAACTCCTACTATAAAGAAATATGAAATAGGATGTTTTTGTTGAAATGGGAAAGAGATATATCTTAAGTATCAGAAGATGGAAGTTACTGTTTTTTTTCATCCTTTGATATTGAAAGTGGGTGTTTACAAATAGATAAAAAATAGTGTTTATTAATGCATAACATGAATTGGGTAAATAAGAATAATTTTTTTCTCCTACTAAAACAGTAATTTCACTTCTGAAAGTGAGGAAAAACAGATGAGGGAGAAAAATTGAAGCACAAAATAATTCATTGTAACATTTTTATGATATTAAGAAATGAAAGTGACCCAAATGGTACATTACAAGGGAATTTAGTAAAGGTTAAGTAATGGTTAAGTAAGTTTTGGACAAGCGTTCAAGAAGCTATTAGCATTCAATATGTTGTCAATACGCTGTTATTTAAAATGAGGGCAGAAGTTATATGAATCTTATGAAAATCAGTTCTATGTAAAGCAAAATAAAACCATTTAAAATGCTTTGTAAGTAGTGGTTATGTTTGGTGATATGCTTATGAATGGTCCATCTCTTCTACTTTTTTACATTTCCCAGTTTTCTATTACACAAATGCACCACCATCACTTAAACTCGCTCTTGGAGAAGGTTAAACAACCTAATGTAAATTATTGCTATGCTGTAAGCTTAATTCAATTTATGTGACCTAGAACAGCAGCCTGGCTTCAGAAGAAAAATGTAATTATTTAATTATCTTGAGATCTATGATATAGTGAATACAGTAAACATTAATGCAATAATCTAGGTGGGGGAGGATGTACTTATTCATTGTAAAATTCTTTCAACTTTGTTAGCTTAAATTTTTTTATGATCCACTGTTGGAAGGAAAACGATGAAAATAAATTCTAAGTTTCGGACGATCTACTTACAGAGAAGCTTTCAGAGCCTCATTTCTTTGCAAGTTGGAAGCTGTTAGTATATGCTCCATTATTATTCATTTTATATTTCTGTTTTCCCTGGTATAATTTATGTAGATGCAAAATAGTAAAATATTAGGATTTAGGCAAGTCCATTTGTAACACTCAATGATTTTTTTCTTGCGTTTTAATCATCTTGACTCTAAGTTTGTTTCTATGAATTAATTATGATTTTTATTATGTTTTTTCCTTAATGTTATATTCTGTATTGTATACCTTTAACACTTTATTCATATGTAGGTATAACATTTGAATAATTTATTTATATGGAAGCAAAAGCATATCTTTCACAAATACTATTACTATCAATACATATATTCACATGTATGAAATATGTCTGTTATATGCAGATTTACAAATTAAACCTTAGAAGATGGTAACCAGCTGTTCTCTCTTCAGTGGTACCAGAATGAGTAGAAATGGGATAAATACGTAGCAAAAAGGATTCCATTATACACTTTTATTTAATTTGGGGACAATACATATTTCAGTGAAGTGTGTGTGTCTGTGTGTGTGTGTAAACTAAATATAGAAATAATTGGCTTGAGAAATTCTATCTGGTACTGCGTGGTTACTAAGCTGACATGTTCAAATATAGAATTTTTCTTTTTATGGGCTCATAAATGGAGTGTAAAATGCTAGAGGAAGTATATAGTCAACAATCTGCTAGATAAAGAGAAGATTAAAAATATATATCATTCCTGGTGTGCTTGTTCTTTTTAAATTTTTAAATCATAGCTTTATTATTAAGCCCACAGAATTAAAAACTGAATTAGACTGGTCCTTAGCAGGGACACAGAGACCTATGCAAAGTTCCTTAAATGTGTCTTTCTTTTTAAATTGGCATTGTTGTTAGGTCAAGAGTTGGTGCTAGCCTTTAGACCAATCCTTTCAAGTTATAAATTTGTTAGGATTTTGCAAAGGAAAAAGGAGTAGTAGAAAGGAAACTAACCAATGACATAAATTTATATTTAATCTTCCTAAATCCAACTTTATCTAGAGACTTCCTTTTGGTTCCTTGCATATAAACACATTAACTATAATTATAAAAACATCCCTCTGTTACGAAAAATATTTTGTATACATAAAGCCAGTGTAGAAATTTTCTAAAAGATGAAAGTTTAATACTAATCCATCCAATGCAAAAATATATTTGCATTAGTTAGCATTAAATCTGGCTATGTATAACAGAAAACTCCAAATAATCATAGTAATGTATTTCTCTCCCACATTCAAGACATCTCCATTTAAGAGGTCAGTTCAGGCTTGTTTTAGTTTCTAAAAGAGCCCCAAATCCCTCCTATCTTATAGTTCAACTATATAGGGATCATTGTGAAGGGTTTCCTCTTTGATCCCAGATGGCTAGTGATGTTTCAACCATTGTATTTGCATTCCAGCCATCAGGATGGGTGAAGTCAACAGAGCATGCCAATTTCTTTTAGATGCACTAACTGCAACTTTCACACAATACTGCAGTTTATATTTCATAAGTTTCATCATGGTCACACCTGTTTACAAAGGAGACTGTCATACATGGTTTTTATCCCATCTGGCCATGTACTAAGCTGAAAATCAGAGTTCTTTCACCATGGGAGATAGATTAATGTCCCTACACTCAACGATATTTATGTCCTAATTTTTACAACCTACGAGTACGTGACTTTACCTGACAAAAGAGATTTCGGTGATAGTGATTATGAATCTGTAGAGGAGAAGGTTATCCTGGGTTATCTAGGTGAGCTCAGTAGAATCACAAGGGTCCTCAAAAGAGTGCTGCCCGTTCAAAGAAGGCAATGGGTAGTAGCAATGAAGTGTTGTAAGATGGAGGAAGGAGTGAGGGCCCATAGAATGCAGGTTGGCTCTAGATGCTGGAAAATACAAGGCAATGGCATCTCCCTGGGAGCTTCCAGAAGGAAACAGCCTGACCAAAACTCTCTTGTTTTAAGCCACACATTTGTTACAGATTTTTACAGCAGCAAAAGGAAACTGCTGTACTTTAAGGGAAGAAGGGAATAGATACCAAGTCCATCAATAGTTGGCCATGCATTTTCAGTGATGTCTATATTTTTGATCCCCAGATCTATCTGAATTCTTTCTGTATTTGGTTTTAGCAGTCCCGTGACATTGGTGAATGAATAAACACTCTAATGTGGTAGCCTGAGTACTTAGATTCAGTTAGACCCTTGGTAATTAATAGTATAAAGCAGTCTTAGAACCACTAAAGCTAGGGGATAAGTCTCCTTCAGGTGCATATTTAGTGTTTGCATGCAATTCCTCCATCGCAAGATATGCCAATCAAGAAATGAAATTTAGGGCCAAGGCTAGTGAGAGAGCTGAGGCAGGACAAAGACTTTTGGGTCTGGTGGAGGAGGAAGACCAGGAAAGTGGCTTGGAATTTAACATCCTGGCCCTTTCTGTTAGGGCTGATGCTCTGTTTCCCAGGCCTCTCCTGTTCTGTCTGAATATACCTTCCATTCCATACCTATGGACAGATGATTTCTGTCGGTAATCTTACCTCAAATGCTACTCCTTTTTTTTTTTTTTTGGTTGGAATTTTGATTGTTACTCTTGACCCTAGACTAATTACCCAACTCAGATTTTATATATTTTGTGAATATTAATCTCTACCTTTTTAAAAAGATTCCATTAACTTATTTGACAGAGAGAGAGAGCATGCACACACACAAGCAGGGGGAGGGGGCAACCGGAGAGGGAGAAGCTCCCCACTGAGCAGAGAGCCTGACATGGGGCTCTGGGATCATGACCCGAGCCAAAGGCAGATGCTTAACCAGCTGAGCCACACAGGCATCCTTAATTCTCCATTGTTAATTTAAGACTTGTCCTCTATGGTAGGCAAAATAATAGGTCTACAGAGATGTCTATGTCCCAACTCTCTGACCTGGAGATATGTTACATTGTATGACAGATGAATTATGATTGCAGATGGAATTAAGGATGATAATCAGCAGACACTGACATTATCCTGGATTAACCGGTTGGGACCAAGAAGGAGGTAGAAGGTTTGAGGGTCTGAACGACATGTGATTAGGGAAGAATGGCCAGAGAGATGCAACCTTGTTTGCTTTGAAGATGGAAGAGGAGGCCATGAGGTAGGAAATGTGGGTGGCCTATAGAAGCAAGGAAAAGGCAAGGAAATTGATTTTCCCCTGGACCCTTCAGGAGAAAGAAGCCCTGCCAACATCTTGATTTTAGTTCACTGAGACCATTCTGAACTTCTGAAACTGTAAGATGATAAATTTGGGTTGTTTTAATCCACAAAACTTGTGGTGTGGTGATCTATTTTAGTAGCAATGGGAAATAATAAATCCCTCCATCTATTTAAGAAAAGATTTGCGAGATTAGAGGTTAAAGCATGGCACACAGAGAGACATTTGAAAGTGCAAAGATCTCACTTGACTAAAGAGAGCTAGTACAGATGACAACATGTGCATAGCAACTTTTGACTCTTTCTGACATCAAAGGCAAAAAGAGAAACTTCTTTAATTACATAGATTTTGCATTCTGATGAGGGTATGCAAATATACCTGAAGATGTCCCATTTTTCTTTGGACTGTACCAGACCTGGGATTTATTGTGGTGACCTTGCTTAGAATGAGGAACACTGGAGACCATTATTTTAATCAGGGTTTTAGGAAAAGATAGGAGTTTTCTTGGGTCTTAAAAGGAGCAAACTCTTTTTTGTGACTCTTAAAGGCCACTCAAAGAAACTTCAAGATAATACATTCAGAGACTGCTTTTTGAATGTCTTCCTTAATGTGGAGATGCTTCCTGGAGAAAGACCTGAAAGAAAAGTTAATCCAGCTGATGAAAAGTCAGTGTTCTGGGTGTATGGAGAGTAAAGCAAGGGCTTTTCTCTTTGGAAGAGAAGTGTTTTAGACAGAGACAAGCTTCATGAAAGTGTATCACTTTCTGCTCTTTGCTCATCCTAGTGAAGGGGAAAGGTAAAGATGCTCCTCTCCCAAAAAAGGAAAGTTCACGGGTACCATTCATCCTCACTTCAAACAAGGTAGCCTGAACACTGGTTTGCTGGAATTAGATGTGTTGCCTACAATCATGGGTCTTTCCTATGTGCAAAGAGTGAGAACCAGACTTTCAGCAGCAAGTGCAAGCAGGTGAAATAACACTATAATTATATCTGTTTTCTTTATAATGCTACCACCTTCATCTAGTCTAGGCCAGAGTCTGAAGACCTGAAAAAGGAAAGTGATTATATAATGGTGGCTGTTGATTTAGATAGTTGGAAGGGTATTAAATCACCAACCTCTTATTAATAAACAATTAAAAAACACCAAAAATAAATCCTTGAAGAGTTAACATTGCAGTCTAAATCCATATAATCTTTGGCCAAATTCTACTTTGTTGAGTCCGGTGAAGAGCACACATTTTCCCCATACATTGGTGGAGGCATCAATGCAAAAGCCAAACATGGATCATTTTCCTGACCTCCATTTGCCTTAAAAGGGACCAGTCCATCTCTCTCTCTCTCTCTCTTTAATTCTAAAAAGGATTTTTAAAAGTTTCCAGATATGGGGAGATGGAGAGGAGTAGGGAGTTGAGGGAAATTGGAGGGAGAGATTAACCGTGAGAGACTATGGACTCTGAAAAACAATCTGAGGGTTTTGAAGGGGCAGGGGGTAGAAGGGTGGGGGAGCCTGGTGGTGGGTATTATGGAGGGCACGCATTGCATGGAGCAGTGGGTGTGGTGCAAAAACTATGAATTCTGTTACACTGAAATTAAATAAAAAACAAACAAAAAAACAAAAAAGTTTCCAGATTTTTTTCATATTTCTCCACCACCATGGTATATTTATATTCAAAAATTTGAGTCATTAAATATGAAAATATAATTTTATTCTATGAACTATTTAGGATAAAATATTGATTATCAGGAGACTAAGGGAAATGACAAATATCAAGCACATAATCTGTGTTGGATGCCAAGGAAGATTTTTTTTCCCCAAAGATTGATTTATTTATTTGTCAGAGTGAGAGAGAGAGAGAGAACAAGCAGGGGGAGAGGAAGGCAGAGGGAGAAGCAGGCTCCCCACTGAGCAAGGAGCCCGATGTGGGACTTGATCCCAGGACCCTGAGAGCATGACCTGAGCCAAAGGCAGACGCTCAACTGACGGAGCCGACCAGGCGTCCCGAGGAAGATATTTTAACATGCTATCTCATTTCATTGATACAACAACATTCCAAACCAGGTTTGATTCTTTCTGTTCTATAAGTGAAAACATTTTATCTAAAGCAGAGAAGCCTAGATTCAAGCTCATGCTTCCTATGTATACTTTCCCCATTATATTAGTTTACTATTTATTATATTTAATTTCCAACTCAGAAATACTCATTGGTATTTTAGGGAGAAATAAATGTGGGAAAGGACTATAATATCTATAACTCTATGTTGAAAGGGGATGCTACACATTTTAATACTTCTTAAATATTAACTGATGAAATGTCTACATGATCTTAACTGAATGTTGTTGGTTGTGATTTGTCATGTAGATAGTTCAAGATGGTGTAATCTTGTAACTATTTTGAAGAAATCACCAGTGCGCTCAAAATCTTGTCCTTCTTCACAGAAAGTGTTAAGATTAGAAAGAATAAAGAAGCATATATGATTTATTTTATTTTTATGTCCATATTCACTTATGAATTACAGCATTTTTTAAACATATAATGTATTGTTTCAGAGGTACAGGTCTGTGATTCATCAGTCTTACACAATTCACAGCACTTCCTATGGTACATACCCTCCCCAATGTCCACCCTCAGTTACCCCATCCCTTTCACCCCTATCTCCACAGCAACCCCCAGTTTGTTTCCTGAGATTAAGAGTCTTTATGGTTTGTCTCCCTCTCTGGTTTCATCTTGTTTCATTTTTCCCTCCCTTCCCCTATGATCCTCTGTCTTGTTTCTTAAATTCTTCATATTAGTGAAATCATACGATAATTGTCTTTCTCTGATTAACTTATTTCACTTAGCATAATACCCTCTAGTTCCATCCACATCATTGCAAGTGGCAAGATTTTTTTTTTTGATGGCTGCATTACACACACACACACACACACACACACACACACACACACCACATCATCTTTATCCGTTCATCTGTTGATGGACATCTAGGATTTTTCCATAGTTTGGCTGTTGTGGACATTGCTGCTACAAATGTTTTGGTGTATGTGCCCCTTCATATCACTACATTTGTATCTTTAGGGTAAATACCAAGTAGTGCAATTGCTGGGTCATAGGGTAGCTCTATTTTCAACTTTTTGAGGAACCTCCATACTGTTTTCCAGGGTGGCCACACCACCTTGCATTCCCATCAACAGTGTAGGAGTGTTCCTCTTTCTCTGCATCCTTACCAACATCTGTCATTTCCTGACTGGTTAATTTTAGCCATTCTGGCTGGTATAAGGTGGTATCTTACTGTGATTTTGATTTGTATTTCCGTGATGCCAAGTGATGTTGAGCATTTTTCATGTGTCTGTTGGCCATTTGGATGTCTTCTTTGCAGAGATGTCTGTTCATGTGTTGTACCTATTTCTTAACTGGATTGTTTATTCTTTGGGTGTTGAGTTTGATTTTGGAGACTAGCCCTTTATCTGATATATCCTTTTCAAATATCTTCTCCCATTCTGTCCTTGTCTTTTGGTTTGGTTGACTGTTTCCTTTGCTGTGCAAAAGCTTTTTATCGTAATGAAGTCCCAACAGTTCATTTTTGCTTTTGCTTCCCTTGCCTTTGGTGATGTTTCTAGGAAGAAGTTGCTGCAGCTGAGGTCAAGGAAGTTGCTGCCTGTGTTCTCAAGGATTTTGATGGATTCCTGTCTCAGATTGATGTCTTTCATCCATTTGAGTCAATTTTTGTGTATGGTATAAAGAAATGGTCCAATTTCATTCTTCTGCCTGTGGCTGTCCAATTTTCCCAACACCATTTGTTGAAGAGACTGTCTTTTTTCCAGTGGATGTTTTTTCCTGCTTTGTCGAAGCTGTTGACCACACAGTTGAGGGTCTATTTCTCGGCTCTCTATTCTGTTCCATTGATCTATGTGTCTGTTTTTTTGCCAGTACCATACTGTCTTGATGATTACAGCTTTGTAATAGAGCTTAAAGTCTGGAATTGTGATGCCACCAACTTTGGTTTTCTTTTTCAAGATTCCTCTGGCTATTTGGAGTCTTTTCTGATTCCATATAAATTGTAGGGTTATTTGTTCCATTTCTTTGAAAAAAGTTGATGGTATTTTGATAGGGATTGCATTAAATGTGTAGATTTCTCTAGGTAGCATAGACATTTTCACAATATTTGTTATTCTGTTCCATGAGTATGGAATGTTTTTCCACTTCTTGGTGTCTTCCTCAATTTCTTTCATGAGTACTCTATAGTTTTCTGAGTGCAGGTTCTTTGCCTCTTTGGTTAGATTTACTCCTAGGTATCTTATGGTTTTGGGTGCAATTGTAAATGAGATTAAATCCTTAATTTCCTCTTTCTTCTGTCTTGTTGGTGTATAGAATTACAACTGATTTCTGTGCATTGATTTTATATCCTGACACTTTACTGAATTCCTGTATGAGTTCTAGCAGTTTTGGGGTGGAGTCTTTTGAGTTTACCACATAAAGTATCATATTATCTGTGAAGAATGAGTGTTTGACTTCTTCTTTGCCAATTCAGATGCCTTTTATTTCTTTTTGTTGTCTGATTGTTAAGGCTAGGACCTCTAGTACTATGTTGAATAGCAGTGGTGATAGTGGACAGCGCTGACATGTTCCTGACCCTAGGGGAAAAGCTCTCGGTTTTTCCCCATTGAGAATGATGTTCGTTGTGGGTTTTTCATAGATAGCTTTGATGATATTGAGGTATGTACCCTCTATCTCTACACTGTGAAGAGTTTTGATCAAGAAAGGATGCTGTACTTTGTCAAGTGCTTTTTCAGCATCCATTGAGAGTATCATATGGTTCTTGTTCTTTCTTTTATTAATGTATTGTATCACATTGATTGATTTGTGGATGTTGAACCAACCTTGAAGTCCAGGAATAAATCCCACTAGGTCATGGTGAATAATCCTTTGAATGTGCTGTGGGATCCTATTGGCTAGTATTTTGGTGAGAATTTTTGCATCCATGTTTATCAGGGATATTGGTCTGTAACTCTCCTATTAGATGGGGTCTTTCATCTGGTTTTGGGATCAAGGTAATGCTGGCCTCATAAAATGAGTTTAGAAGTTTTCCTTTCATTTCTATTTTTTGGAACAGTTTCAGGAGAATAGGTATTAATTCTTCTTTAAATGTTTGGTAGAATTCCCCTGGGAAGCCATCTGGCCCTGGGCTCTTGTTTGTTGAGCTTTTTTTTTTTTTTTAAGATTTTATTTATTTATTTGACACAGAGAGACAGAGAGAGAGAGGGAGAGAGAAAGAGAGAGAACACAAGCAGTGGGAGTAGGACTGGGAGAAGCAGGCTCCCCGCTGAAGGGAGCCCAATGTGGGACTTGATCCCAGGACCCTGGGATCATGACCTGAGCCCAAGGCAGATACTTAATGATGGAGCTACCCAGGCGCCCTGTTGGGAGATTTTTGATTATTGCTTCAATCTCCTTACTGGTTATGGGTCTGTTCATGTTCTCTATTTCTTCCTGGTTCAGTTTTAGTAATTTATATGTCTCTAGGAATGCATCAATTTCTTCCAGATTGTCAAATTTGCTGGCGTATAGTTGTTCATAATACTTTCTTATAATTGTTTGTATTTTTTGGTGTTGGTTGTGATCTCTCCTCTTTCATTCATGATTTTATTAATTTGGGTCCTTTCTCTTTTCTTTTTGGTGAGTCTGTCCAGGGGTTTATCAATCTTACTAATTCTTTCAAAGAACCAGTTCCTAGTTTCATTGATCCATTCTACTGTTCTTTTGGTTTCTCTTTCATTGATTTCTGCTCTGATCTTTATTACTTGTCTTCTCCTGCTGGGTTTAGGCTTTCTCTGCTGTTCTTTCTCCAGCTCCTCTAGCTGTAGGGTTAGGTTGTGAATTTGAGACCTTTCTTGTTTCCTGAGATAGTCTTATTTTGCTATATACCTTCCTCTCAGGACCACCTTTGCTCCTACTCCTCTGCCATCTTGTTCCTCCCCCTCCCATTGCAGCATTTCTAAGCATGATGTTATACTTAATGTTTATTTGTTGCAAGTTTTTATTAGCTAGCATTAAGATTACAGAAAGTAAGGAATGTGTTTTATTAAATTTATTAAATTATGACTTCAAAAAAATAAAAAATTTTTTGTTGTTCTCATCCTGTAAGAAGCTGCTTATGATTCAACTACTGACCACCCTTCAGGGGTATGAACTAGGAGTGTGGTAAAGGAATCATCTTCTTGCAAACTCAAAAGAGCCTCTTGGTTCTCAGGAGAATATCAAAACAGGATAGTGCTATGGGGTAAAACAGTCAGCCTAAAAGGAAACAGGGCCTAGAAAAGAAACCAGAATCCTCAGCCACCCATATCAAGACAAGGCTTGACCTGACATTATTTCTTAAGTACAGGGAAAGAAAAATAAGGCAGTGGCAGGGGAGATCTCCAGAATGGCCCTCATCTTCTTCACCTGTTTGTTGTGTCATACTGCTTGAATTTGCCTTGTTGACTCTTGATAGGTAGATTATAACTGTCACATGGGATTTTCCTTCACCTACCCTCAGAGATTTCCTTTGCCTCTCTTCCATGTGGAGTTCCCTGATGCTGGCATCTCGTGTTATGCTTTTTTGTTTTGTTTTCCTTTCATTTTGATGAAACTTACCTTCCAGTCTTTTAAAAAAGATTTCTACTCAGGTGTCACACATCTATACTAGATTGCTGAATCTACAGTGTACATCTCCTTAAGTTTTCACATATGTGCATGTCTGTGTAAGTACCATTCAGATTCAGATATAAAACATTTACTGAGCCCTGAAAGTATCCTTGTGTCTCTCTTTTGTTAATATCCTTCTCCACCAAAAGTAAACACCATTCTGATCTCTATCACTATTGTTGAGTTGTACTTGTTCTTGAACTTCATATGAATGGAACCACACAGTATATATACTTGTGACTGACTCCTTTGGCTCAACATTTTATCTGCATTGTTGAACATGGACATAGTTAATCTGTTTTTATTGCTGTTTAGTATAATTATTTTGTCCATTTTTCTATCAATTAACATTTAGGTTATTTCCCAGATAGTTTTGTACATGTCTTCTGGTAGACATTTCTTTTTTGCCTGAGTATACACCTGAGGTAGAATTACTGGAGCATTGGAAAACTATATGTTTACATTTAGTAATTCTTTGGCAAACAGTTTTCCAAATGGGTGTACCAATTTATACCTTGGCCAGGAAAGTACC
Organism: Mellivora capensis; assembly: GCA_004024625.1. Taxonomy (NCBI): domain Eukaryota; kingdom Metazoa; phylum Chordata; class Mammalia; order Carnivora; family Mustelidae; genus Mellivora; species Mellivora capensis. Next base: position 128,487 of record PISX010002750.1, read on the forward strand.
ATAATTGTCATTGGTCCACATTCTTGAAAACACTTGAATTTGTCAGCTATTGTGGTGGATTTATAGTAGTATTTTATTGTGGTTTTAATTTTTATATCCTTAATAAGAAATGATGCTGAGCAATTTTCATATATTTATTGGTCATGTAGATACCTTCTTCTGTAAATTGCCTATTCCACTCTATTTTCCATTTTTAATCAGGCTGTTTGTATTTTTCTTTATTTACTTATAGGATTCTTTACATATTTCAAATATGACCTCTTTGTATATATTGCACATGTTTTCCAAGTCATCAGCTTAACACTATTTCTAATATTCTCTTTATACCATTTTAATGACTTTAGTGTCTGTATCTATATTCCCTTTATTAATGCTGATGGGGTATTAAGTTCTGGGTTTTTTTTTCATAGTGTTGAGTGTTGTGAGAGCTTTAACAATTTTAAAATATTCTTGAAGACTTTTTCCTTAACTGAGTTTCCCAATTTCACAGCTGCTTTTTGTTTCATTGATATGTTGTTTATTTATATTTCTACTTTCATTTAAGATTACTTTTCTAACTTCTTTTAATGAAAGTTCAAATCCTTCTGAAAAAAGTAGATTAAATTAGCATCTATAATTTTTATTCATCTATTTCTTCTTTTAATTCTTTACATTTTTCTATAAATATTATGAAACTAAGATATAAGATTAATATAAATTTAGTACTATGATATCTTCCTACTGAATTGACCTATTTATTATTATGAAATATCTTATTTGTCTCCTTTGAATTTTACTTTGTTTCGTTATAGTCTCACCAGGTTTGTTTTTTTTTTAATGTACTGTTTGGGGGTGTCTAACTCCATTCTTTTACTTTCAATTTGTATCCATGCTTATATTTAAAGTTTGTGTCTTACAAATGGCATAAACTGTGTTGAATCTTGAATATTAATGTGCATACATTAATGATATAATTGGTTTTAAATTAATCTTGCAGTTGCATTCCAGTTCTATTTGTTCATTATTTCTTCTTTTGCATTTCTTTGGATTAATCAAGATTTTTAATTTTATTACTTTCGATTAGCTTTTTAAGTTATACATTCTTGTATTAAAGTTTTTGAGGTTTTGCCACATATTATGACATCATCACTGAATTATTATAGTCTACATAAATTTAGTACTTTTGCCACTTTCCACACTGAAGCAAGAATCTCATCACAGTTTAATTCCATTTATGCCCTCCTACTTATGTGTTGGCATATATTTTACTTTACAAATATTTCAAATTCCTTAAGCCATTATTATTGTTGTTATATTTAACAGCCACTAATCTTTTATAATTACTCGCATACTACTCTTACTGGTACTTTCATCAGTGATTATTTTCCTTAATCTGAAGGTCTTTCTTTAGTATTTCTACTATTACATATATACTAGTGTCAAAGTCTTTGGTATGTCTAGTTTGTTAATTTGCATTTATTTTTGATGGATATATTCACCAGATGTAGAATTTTAGTTTGGCAGTTATTCCCCTTTCTTTTAGCACTGTGAATGTGTATCTCATTGTCTTCTGGTTCTCATTATTTCAATTGAAAAGTCAGCTGTAATTCTTATTGGTGCTACACTGAAAGTGTTTTCTTGGTTTTTCATGGTTAGACTGTGATGTACCTATGTGTACTTTTTATGCTTACTTTTGTACAATTTTTTGAACTTATGAATTGGTTTCTTCCATCAGTTCAGAAAATACTTGGCCAGAATGTTTTCAAATGGTGCTTCTGCCCCATTCTCATCCTTCTCACTTTCTGGAGTCCTATAACTCTTAGACATTTATAGTGTCTCCTGTGTCTCTTTTCTCTTTCTCTTTTCTTCTTCTGATCTGTCTTCCAGTTCACTGATCTTCTGGTCTATTGTTTCTAATATTTTATTAGATATAAATTTATTCTCTATTTCAGCAATTTCCATTGTAATCCCTTTTTAGTGGATGCCTTGTCTTTGGTGAAATTTTCCATGTTTCCTCTAATTTCAGGAAAGTCAGTTATTTTTTTAGGGCACCTGTTGATTCCATACCTGAATCAATTGTGGATATGTTTCTGTTTTCTGTTTCTTTTTTTATTATTTCTCAGTAAATTTGTCCTGTATTTTTAAAAAATGCATTGTAAGTTTTTATTGGATACAATAAATTTGGGGTGAAAAATAGAATGATGGATCAACAAGGTTTGGTACAAGGTTAGCTTTAGGGTTTCTATGTTTGTTATATTTTATTTTTACTGTTAAATAACTGGAGAGGTGATCACACATGGATTTTGAAACTCTTTTATCTATTGTTTTTCCTCTCAGTGCTCATACCTCTCAAGTTATGGTGCTTTCTCAGCTTTAACTTTTTCTCAGCTTTAACTTTAACTTTTTAACTCTTTAACTTTTCTCAGCTTTAACCTTGAATTCTATCTCCTTAGCCAGTAAGACTGTTGTTTTCTGCTTGAGCTCAAATCTCCTGCAGCACACAGAAATACACATAAAGAAAAAGCTGGAGTGCATATGGACACCTCTTAGGATATGCTTCCCTTTTCTCAAGGATTATAGCATCATATATAATATATATTATATATATGTAATATACACACACATATATAATTCCTATATATATTTGTCACACTCCAATGTTCTCAAAGAGGTAATTTTTGAATTCTGTTCAAATTTATAATTGTTTTTAGGAGGAGCATTTGTTTAATGTCAACTACTCTATCCACTGCCAGAACTAAAAGCTCCTGTCCCAAGTGATTGGAAATTCTGAACTAATATGCCATGGTGTGAATCCATATTCATTTATTTTGCTGGGCAGATAGGGAACTATTTCTGGAAACTTGTGTTCTCTAGTTCCAGAATATTTCCTTGATTATACCATTGATGATTTTCTTTCTTAATTATCTTTACCTCTCTTTCCATAAACTTCTCTATTATTTAAATTTTGCACTTCCTGAAACTCTTTTCTAACTTTTCATTAGCTCCTCTTTTGTTGCATATTTGTCTTTTTTTATACTTTGTGAAAGATTCTTCTCAAGCTTAGCTTCCAATTTCTTTTTAGTTTTTCATTTTTATTGTCATGATTTTAAGTGAAATGTTGGTAACTTTTTTTTTTTTTTTGGTCATCTAGATTCTTTTTGTAACATCTTCTACCATTTCATTGATGTAATAGTTTTTCATTTTTCTTTGATGGTATTAATGATAATTTTTTAAAAAGCTTTAATTGGCATAGTATTAGCGCCTCCATTTTGCCTCTTTTTCTTGTTATTTTTTTCTAATTTCCAGGTTATATTATCAGTGTCCTCTAGATCTCATTTTCTACTTAAGATTAAGAGATAAGGACTACAAAGTAGACTGAAGTTCTGAGTGCATGAATGAGGCTTATGAATGAGTGTCACTATATGTAATATGGCTGGTATAATTGTTGTATATATTACTTATATTATGCTTTTTGCTATAACATACTACCCTTAATAGACCCAGTAGACCCAAGGTGTCCAGCAACTGAAATACACATTTTCTGTGGATAATTATGTTGGAAAGCATCCCTTCTACATACAGTCATTTAGTGCTCTAGAGAAACAGAGGCTTTGTCCTCTTTAATATATGACATTCAAGGTAACACTGGAGGTCATCAACATTTCAAACAGCTTTAAAGGGAAAATAACATAAAGAAGTTCTATGGCAAGGTTTTATGGGCATGCCAGATCTAGAAGAAGTACACATTGATTCCACTCATATCCCATTAGTCATTTTGCATATACATTTATAAGGTAATGGGAATTACAGTTTCTTGTATGACATCTGCCTCATAGGGACAAATCTATACTGTGGAAGCAGATGATAATTTTTGGTGTATAGCTAACCATCACTTCTACATTTTAGGTTTATTTTATTGTTTCTTACTAAGTCAGTTTGCTCAGAAAAGAAGATGCAGAAGCTAGGATTTTGACAGTCAACCTAGTTAGGGAAGAAAATCATGTGGGGAGAGTCTCAATATCTAGAATGCATATATTGACTTAAATATTCTCTTTAGAGTATGAGAGCTCTATCCTCAACAGTGTCAACTCTGTTTTAGATAAGGAAGCTCTAAATAATAAACCTTTAGTCTTCTGGTGGGGGAGTAGGGGAGCAATTTGCCCATAAACATGGAGTAGAGGATGAGATGTAGGGATTTAGTTTCTTTGTCAATATATTCTAATCATTTTCTTCATCCTCCCCTCTCTATTGCCAGGTCTGAAGTATCTGGTTTTTCTGATTTTTGAAACATTCTTGATAAGGTTTCTGGCTCTATCTATTGCTGGCTTAAGATCTGGTTTTCCTAGGTCTGGAAAGTCAGTCATCAGTTATCCATCTTTCCAAATTTTATTCTACTTTTCAAAATTTTGTTCTTTTTCTACCTTTCAAAATTTTGTTTTGTTTTCCTCCTTTGTTCTCTCTGCCACCCGCCTAAAGAAAAATAAAAGAATACTTTTTCTGTAGTGTCAGTAAGATGTTGAGTTCAAATTTGCCATTTTAGGCAGTAGTCCATGGTCCTAACATTTTGAAATAATAAAAAAGTACATTTTTATCCCTGCAAATCATATTTGCCATATTCCTCTATAGCCATTCAGACTCAGTGAAAGAAGGATTTATGGATTCCACCTCATGAAGGAAGAGGACACGATGTAAAAAGAAATCTATCATATGAGAACAAAAAAACACCAATCTTTCTGAGGTGGGTGAGTGTAGGAAGAAGAAAACAAATGGAAGTGTTTATGTGTATGCCCTTTCTCTCCTTCCTCTGGGCTTAAGGTCCAAGGAGAGGTGTTTTTTTGTTTTGTTTTGTTTTGTTTTTTTAATTTTATTTGCTTGTCAGAGAAAGAGCACACAAACAGAGGGAGTGGCAGGCAAAGGGAGAGGTAGGCTCCCTGGTGAACAAGGAGCTTGATGTGGAACTTGATCCCAGGGTCCTGGGATCGTGACCTGAGCTGAAGGCAGACACTTAACTGACTGAGCCATCCAGGCGCCCATGGAGAGTTTTTATTCAATATACCAGTAAATAAATTTGGTGATTCTATGGTGGAGGAGGGGAGACTTCTTCCCATGGCCACAGGAATTGTCTGGACATGAGTTGAGAAAGTTGTAATCCCCTTTGAATGCTCAGAGTCATGTTAAGATTCATGTCAGAACAACATGGAGAGGTTCATTATGACCACACATTTTATGGAGGATCCAGACATTTTCACATGCCCTGATAGGTAAATGCAGTGAGATTGAGAGGGTTAATTTTCTTTAATTTTTAAATTTTTTATAAACATATAATGTATTTTTATCCCCAGGGGTACATGTCTGTGAATTGCCAGGTTTACAGACTTCACAGCACTGACCATAGGAGAGGGTTAATTTTCAACAGAAGCCTAAAGCTAGAATTAAGATTCTGCACAGCACGAGGATATTATGACTTGGGCAAAGTGATGAGATGTATGGACTTCAGTTTCGAGAGCTAATGCAATGCTTCAAGACTTCCAGAAGGATCAGCTGCACTACCTCAGTGAACCTTGCACAGGAGCCCAGAAATCAGACAAGGCACACATTCAAAGAATACATCATCAAGGACACAGTTCCCTTTCCTCAAAATCACAAGGTCTTCAAATCCATCTCTTCCCCATCATTTTGGAGAAGAACCACATTTACCTTAAAATCTTCATTTACTCAAAAGATAGCATTTATTGCTTTCATATTGCTACTGTAATGAATTGACACAAATTTAGTGGCTTAAAACAACACAAACATATTATCTTACAGTTCCTGAGATTGGAAGTCCAAAATAGGTATCAGGCTAAAATCAAAGTATTGGCAGAGCTGTGTTCCTTTTTCTTTCTTTCCAGCCTCTAAAGGCTGCCTTTCTTCCCTACTCACCTTAAGAGTGAACAGTGTTCAATCTCTCATACCATTCTTCTGTAGTCACATCTCTCTTTCCTTATGCTTTCCTCTTTCACTTATAAGGACCCTTGTGGTTACTTTGGGACACTGCAGATGATCTAGGATAATGTCCCTATTTGAAGATTGGCTATCACCAACCTTAATTCCATCAGCAACTTTAATTCCCCTTTGCCATGTAAGGTAACATATTCATAAGTTCTGGGGATTAGTCTGTGGACATTTTTGGAGGGCCATTATTGTGTCTACCACAGGGGAAATAACTCAGAAGAGACTACTGAAACCATAAAAGAAAGAGATAAGTTAGCAAATTTAATTTCACCTCCCCATCCCCAATTACCCAATGGGATGGGCATATGGAGAAAATTTGATCACTTTTAAAGTAGAGAAACCTTGTTCCCTTTGCACATCAGTCCTGTAAAGTGAAAAAATGTTTTACTTCACTGCATGTAGGTTATGAGATATAATTTGATAACCTTCTTATTAATCACAGATTTAATATAATTCTGGCTTTCTGTCATGGCTTGAGTAGAATGTTTCTCTCTTATTCATCCTAGATGTTAAAAACAATTTTTATGTAGATGAAAATCATTTCCCAAAGACAGATAATTCTAGATTCTTGGTGACAACTTCCCATATGAGAGGTTTTCATTTTCCTTTTCAAGTTTTCTGTTATTCCTTCTATATAGAATAACAAATAATAGTAATTATAGAGCATCATGTTAACAGTGGGTAAAAACTGTAGTGGTTTTTCTAATAGAATATTTCTCTTTAGGTGATTAATCTGCTTGAAGTTTTTCTGTTCCATTGGGTACTTAAATGTCACGATTTATTATGGGTCTTTTTTCCCCATGCAGTATACCTTTAATAAACAATCCTAATTGAAACAACTGGAAACTTTGCAAAATAAACAAGTTTTAAGTATTTTATTCCACAAGTGATGCACTGCTAACTTTTTTGAGGTAATATAAATGAGAGCAATCACAGCTTTGCTCTAAAAAGTATCCTTTGGAAACAGATTCATGCACTGGGTAATCCAAAAGTGGCAGCTTTGAAAATCCTCTGATTCTCATATCTTATAAAGATGGTGATTATGAAAAAGTTCAAGAATTGTTTTTTTTGGAATCCTAAAATACAGACACTGAAATTTTAAGCAGTGAGTTTGTGGGCACAAGGCTGCCAGATATTGAGTTATTGTGATGATTAACTGTATCTTGTTTTGTCATCTGGATACTTGTCATTGCGTAGACAGAGACATAAACAGTGGTTTCTTGATGTTGATTATACTATGAATAATTTCCACACTTATTAAAGTGGCTTAAGATTTTTTTTAAAGAATGAGTCACATCAGGAGACTGACAAGTTGCTTTTTAATTTATTGTTTTTGCATCTCTCTCCAAGTTGGCTCTGCATACAGAATGCATTGGATTATTTTTAAAGTTAATGTGATTGGCTGCTATTTTACATTCTTACAGCCAATTTGTGCTGACTCGACTCTTTTGATGAGATCATCGTGATTATAAGTCTAAGGTTATGCTTTTGATCTTTATAAAGAAGTTTGCTTACTTCCATCCTGGGAACAGAGATGGCACTCATATTCTCCATACACTTATTTTATAAATGCATGTTTTTGATCTTATGGGAAGACACCATAAATTCCTTATCTTTAGTAAACCTCAACCAATTATGAATGTCCTAACAGCAGATCAGAACTGTATTTAAAGTATGGTAGCATGATGAGTGGAAGTACACTAACCAGTTACTAATTTTCTTTGGATGTCATGTCTAAAATTAATGGTTTGAATTTTTAAGATATATTGAAGGTCTAAGTTCTCTAGTAAAATGATTTCAAATAAAATTTTATTGCAAAACTATTTTGGTTTGAGTAGTATATTAAAATCTCACAACTGCATTTTGTGTTTGGGGTGTGAGAACAGTAAATCCTAGTGCTAAAATGCTATGAAAAATACAATGTTGTTTTCTAATATATCTCATAATTCAAACTATGAGAGAATGTTATAGTAGGAAGTGGGAAGCCTAACTTGCCGGGCTTAATGTATTATGGTACTAAGAAGACTTTTTTTTTTTTTTCAGTGTTCATTGTTTACAAATCCCTATTTGTTTAAGGAGGTCAGATATAGACCATCCATTAATCTTATTATAAAATTATTATATTCATCAAAATACTTTGTATTGCAGTGAATTTCTAAGTACATTTTATGTGCTAGTGGAATCTAAATATATGTAAGTTCATTGATATTATGAGTTTATCCTGTTTTAAATTTAATTAGCAAAATGGATCACCAGAAATTAAGTCTTATCTTTTTGATTTTCTTAACGCTTTTTGTACAATGCCAGATCAAAGAACTGAGATGACTAGGTAGAAAATTTGAACATTTTTACAGAAAAACAGAACAGCCATGGTTGTATATATGTGTATTTATGTGTGTGTGTTTATGTGTGTGTGTGTGTGCGTCTGTGTGTGCTTGAGAGAAAGAGAGAGAGAGATGGAGACAAGGCATACATATCTTAATTTGATTACCAGTAAAATTTTTTGTGACTTACTTGAAGATTTTGAAAAACTGGAGTTTGATAGATTTAGAAAAACTGGTCTTTGGTAGAAAAACCATCAAGAAGGTGAGGCAAATAGCTTCTTAGGTTTTACTGCAATCATCTAGGAAAGGAGTATCATGCATTATGTATAAGTAACTAATCTACATCTTTGATTTCTGGTGTTTTGATTTCAATATATGTAGTAGTCCAGGAATCAAAAATGTAGTATTTTCTTATATAATTTGTGTTTCTTGTAATTGAATTTTGTGATCTCTTACTGGTCTAGTTTGGATTTTGCCTTACTCATCCTTCCTACTGAAACTTGATTTTTTGGAAAGTATTGATAGAAGAACTGTGCTTTTTAAAAAATGCTTATAAAAGGCAAAATCAATTTGAATGTATTTTATAATACAAATATTACTAATATTAATGAAAGAACTATAAAATATAAATTGATAGAAATAACATTGGGATCCTTTCTCTCTAGCATGGGTGAACTATGAGCTATATGCATATATCTATATGGATATACTCTTTCTCCTCATGTGCCTACTATACTGATGAATTCCATTCCTGATTAGAGAATCATGAGCTGAAAATCAAAATACACCCATAAACATCGGTAGACATTGGTGAAATTCCACCTTAGGAAATAATCAATGCTTAAAGCTTAGCATTCTGATTTGGAACAGGAAATATATAAGTCATAAAATAATAAGAAAATTCAGAGCTGCTGAGCACATCCCATTTTGATGATATTCTAAGTAGCCATAAAAGAAAATGTAATTTTATTTACCTGCAAAGACCTGAGCCAGAAATCTCCATTTCAAAATGCTTATTTCTTTACAGTGTGGCTGAATGGCCGTGAACAATGCATATCCGTTTTACTTTCTAAGTTTATTATACTTACACATATTTTGGTAAGTTGTCTACCCACCCAGATCCTTTATTACACAATGAGGTAACCCCCCAACGAAACCCCAGACATCTTCTCTTCCTGGTCATCATATGCTGCCATTCTTCCCCTAGAAATTCATACACCCTGTCTGCTGGTTCCTGTCCTTTCATCTCCTGCTGCAGAATCAGCGGTCATAACAGCTATTCTGTTCATGAATATGTAAATGCAACATGCATAAAATAAAAAAAAATTAGCGGGCAGTTCCCCCTGCAGACTGTTCCCAACTCTGTTTAACTAATACACAAAAAGCAGAGATTTGGTATTTCACCCATTTTGAGTCAGTGTTGCAAGGCATGCTCTAATTACGCAACATGAAATCCCTAAATGAGACATACATAGATGCTCATGATAGTTGGACTCTTAGTAAATCGGCATCTATGCACGGCTAGGGTGATGCGTGCAGATTCCCTTATTACTTCATTCTGATGCCTAGTGATAAGGGGAAAATGCCTTAGGTCCTCAGTAACCTTTTATTCGCTGACTAGGTGCCACTTCCGTACCTCTCCCCAAAATACGACTAAAACAATGTTTAAATTACCCGTGGACACACACATGTATATATGCATACACACACATGCAAACACACACACACACACAAATATATGCACACACACTCTTTCGAGGGGAGACATGATGACTATATCCCCCAAAGTATTCTGGAGGAAATATCAAGCTCTGGGAAGGAACTAATTGGGAGATTTTATTATTGAAATAAGCAAGCATGTTCATGCATATTTTGACGGCGTGCATGCCTATGCGCCACCCTGTGCTGCTGTTGCCGCTCGTGCGCGGTAATTAGGTGGACGTAATTACGGGGAAGTAAAGGCAGCCTTTCACAGCAGATATCACAAGCAGATAATTTCACAGTGAATATTAAAGACATATGTGCCTTCCAGTGTACAATAAATGAACCTGAACTGCTGTCAGGGGCTAGGAGGACAGTGTGGCCAATGCACCTATTGTGTCCCTGCTGCAGAAAGGAGCCTGCCGATTGGCCACTGTCTGCAGCACATAGCACGGGCTGGTTATAAAGGACTTGTCTAGGGGAGAGCCTGTAGGTACTCCATTGTCTGGTAAAGTTCATATGACTGCATTCTTTTTTGCAAGGGGGGTGGAGGGAGAGCGGGGAAGGAGGGGGTGTCAGCTCAACTGTAAAAGCTGCACAGATTTGTTCTTTCTCTCTCTCTCTGCCTCTCCATAGATCGTTTCTGTTTCATGCCCTGTCTCATTTCGCATTGCTAAAATAATAATGCTAATTAAGATCCCTTGTCTTAACCTGAAAATAATGACTCGGATATAATTAGAAATCTGGCGAGAGTTTAAAATTCTGGTAGAGGACCAAAACCATCAGTTACGGTGCTTAGGAGGGAAATGAAGAATTATTTTTCTGTAATCAAGGTAAACATGGGGGGGGGGCTCCCCCCTATCTTTTTTTAAACCAATTTTAACCAATGGTGTTCTACTGCAGATGAGAGGATACTGTATTTCAAAAACTATTTTAGCCATCAAATTGAAAGGACACAAATCAGTAGCAATAGAAGCCTTCTTAATCCTCCTTAGGATGCAATTCAGATGAAAGAACTGCTTTTTTTTTTTTTTCTTTTTGTATGTGTGTGTTATAGATGGATCTGAGAACGCTGTCTGGGCTTGGTGCCAAGCGCTGGTATTTCATAGCAGCGACCGCCTCACAGACGAGCTGTGGGAAGCAGGAGGGAGACTCTCTCTTAGGGTGCCACTACTATGGAGACACAGCTGGGCTGAACAAGATTTGCTTCAAACGACAACAAGAGAGACAGAAAGTATTTGGTTCAACCGCTGCCCAAGCAGGCAGGCACCAGAAGAGCTAGCAGCCAATCCGGCCATGCTCGAAGCCAGCTCTGCGGCTCAGCCAATCAGTGACATCACTGGTGAGAAACTCATTTACATCATGCAGTAATGAACTTTGTTTAACATAGCCTCCCCCCTTTCCTGTTACCCCCACCCTTCCCCATATTAGGTCCTTCCATTAATTATTCTGGTGGCATAATTTAAACCTCTATGCAAAAATGTGGCTACATTCTCTCTGATAGCTTTTACCTTCCCCTCCCACCCCACCCATTGGTGTCTGCTGTCACTGAAAGTGATTCTGGGTACAATTCTGTTTTGTTTTGACCTTGCAAAATTATCGTCTCTTTCTTAAAAAAAAAAAAAGTCTAAGAAAAAAATTAAACCTTTGTTTAATTTTATTTTATCTGCCTGCGCTCCCTCCCTTACGAATAGCATGCATTTTGCAAGTTGGGATTCGGAATTGTGCGAGGTAATGGAGAATAAGGGAGTGCATTGGCATGGAACTTGCAGTTTTCCCAAGCAGTCTGCATCTTCGAGCGTCCTTTAATGCTTTCAGATTTTGTGCTGCAGTGGCCATTTTACATACAGTGTTTTATCCCAAAAGCACTTGTGTGCATCTGTCACATGGAGGAAAGTTCGCTCTTGTTATATTTCATTCTTCACTGCGTTCAGCCAACATGTCATTTTATTAATGAATAGAACTGAGGTCATTTCTGGACAAATCTCTCTCTTCCCATCCCAGAACAATGCACCTGATTTGCATCCATTTACTAGAAAAACTGAATACAAGAACCAGCTTGAAAAGAAGTTAAGGGACCAGCTTACATATTATTTTAGAATATGTCGCAGCATTTGTGTTTTAGGATGTGTAATATTGAACATCTGCCTTAGGGTTTCTGTAAAAATGCCTGATCTCCGTTCTCAGTGTAATACTTTAGCTAATTTATCAGTTTGTTACATAACTAAAATAGACCAAATGAAATGATATTCACGAATGAGTTCATTTGTCAGCAGAAAAGCTCCGGAAACATAATTTTGTCTCGTCCTGTACATTCGTATTTGGTTTGTCAGAGATAAACTTACTTGTCATCTAGATAACTTAAAAAGGCTGGAATGTGTGGCATGTGAAGATTTTCAGGTTGCTTTAGAGAATCCCAAGGAGCGGAAACTGGGTCACACTTGAATGTGATTTGTCTTAAGCCATATCTTTATTGCATATTGGCGTTAAAGGGATACAGTTTTCTGGCAGAGAAGGTAAAGTTGCATTGTCTTTTTTTTTAAGAGTATTTTGAATATAATTATTCAAAGACATGGAATTTTTAAAACATCGACAAGGATTTCATAACAGTGCATGATTCATTTAAGAAGCTTAAAGAGTACAATGATAGGCATAGACACTTTTTAAAGCATATGAAGGATTTAGGTGCTAAACCACAGCCCTTTTAATTCATGAGGCATTCCATCATCCCATCATCAGTATTCAGGGAGCGACTGTCCTGAATCAGTCATGAGCTCCCCTGCTGCAGATCCTGTAATTTGAATCATGTGTAATAATATATTATCCTACTGGGGGCCTTCTTTCAGTAGGAGAATGGTTTATACATTCTGCTATAAGAGAACTTTTGGCTCCTAGCCGACTCGCAGCCATTACTCACATAGGCAATCATGATCATCTTCCTTAAGGAGTAACATCTGCACGACCTCCTGAGCCAAAAATCCGCAACCTCCCCCACATTCTGAATTACGATTTCTTGGAACTGGAAACACTTGACAAAACTGAAGTAGAAAAATGGAAGGTTTAGGGGAGTGGATCACAGTCTTATTGAGCGTGCCATGTGGCAAAAGTGCAAGCTCCCATTCCTTCGAGATGATGGACAAGGGTGGGTAAAGGGGGCCCAAAATAGACCTTGATGTGTTTGTTGGAGTTTTAGACACAAGCTGAAAGGTAATGTGTTCAAGGGAGACATGGCTGCCTGTGTGTGTTTCTCTGGACATCCTCACAAGGTCCTGCAAAGGGTGTGGCAATACCGAGGGATCAGTGGGGGGCGTGAATTGTTGTGAACACAGAGAAACCTTGCCTCACCTTGGGAAGGAAGCGATGGGATCTAACAGGAACCATCTGACGTGGGAGTTAACGGCTCAGGGAACGGCTTTGATTCTCTCTTGTTCTGACTTGGAGCAGATCATGTAATTGCTCTGTTTTTCCTTATCTGTAGAAGTTAAATATACTGCCAGCAACAGAGATATTCTCTGTGTGTGGAATATTCCCCCCGTCTATTTTTTAAACATCTGAAATCCTTCTCTGCTTCAAGGACGAGATTCAGTGTTCCCTCTTTTGTGAAATCTTTTCAGATCATTATGGCCGGAATCTCTCACTCCTCCATCATTCTCTTTGTGTCTCCATTTTTGTCTGTGTGGCAGTGAGCATTGCTCTGGGGCCACATGTGTGCATATCTTTGCCGCTAGACTGAGAGCCCCTGGGGGACAGAGACCATGTTGAATTCACCCTGCACCCTCTGCTCTAAGAATAATGAATTATGCTCCTAAGTCTTGAATCAGTGATCTAATTAATGAGTTAAAGGTTCATTGTAAGTTGTGATGGGAGTGTTTACAAATTTCAAGGGTTGCTATTGCTGTTGTCAACTCTTACGGCCAGGAAGAGGCTATATCAATTTTGCCTTATCAGTGTTATGCCTTTCATTGCGTGGGTCCTATATTATAATGCTCAGAATAAATGGTCGCTGCATCATTTTTCTTAAATAACCAGTCACAGGGAATTGTAAATTCCCAATTTACCAGATATGGAATTAAGCCAACTTGGTTTGATGTTTTAAAACTAAAACATAAGTGAAATGGATGTAAATTAATTGCCAAAGCAGCCATGATAAGCAAATTATAGTATCCAGCTCTACTGTTAATGATATGGAAGAATTAATTACTTGGAAGAGGTAAGCAATTAATGTTGGGTGTTGAAATGCTCTATAAAGCATAATAAGTCAGGGACTATGGACTCCTGAGTCGTATTCTTAGTGTGGTAATTAAGTATGTATTTTTAAACTGTAAACTAGTACAACAGTCTTTAAGAGAGGATTTCTAAATGCACCTGATATAATCTGATGATGCCAAAATACGGTTTTGGCTTAATGCTGCTCATTTACGTTTATACTTTTGACTATTCTACTACTGCTACATAGAGACTAATTTCTTTGCAAACAGCGATATTCTTATTAAGATGTTTACAAGTTGCGCTTAGAATTTTAAGATCCTATTTCAAATTCTTATCCCAGTACATGTTATGAGATGGGGATGAAGTAGTCAGAAAATATATACATCTTTACTTTTTATATATGGGAGAACAGAAAGTTAAGCACTGGAAATTGGCTAGCCTGAAGTCCATGTTTTATACTGGTCTTAGAGAGGAAAAATCTCTTGCCCAAGACTATGTTCTATCAAGTTCCTCAGAACAGCTGAGACTGGCTCTCTCAGAATGACTAGAATTCAGAATGACTAGTTCAATATTCTTTCCACTCCATCAAATAATCTGTACTTTTAAAATAAGCTAGTTAAAATTATATAATTTTATAATGCTAACATAAATTAAGCTCACTGTAATTCACTGTGAGTGTATAGTATTCTTTTCTTTTTTAAGATTTCATTTATTTATTTGACAGACAGAGATCACCAGCAGGCAGAGAGGCAGGCAGAGAGAAGGAGAGGCAGGCTCCCTGCAGAGCAGAGAGCCCTATGCGGGGCTGGAGCTCAGGACCCTTTGGATCATGACCTGAGCTGAAGGCGAAGGCTTTAACCCACTGAGCCACCCAGGTGCCCCTGAGTGTATAGTATTCTTATTTAAGGATGAAAACAAGGAGACTAAAACTTATTGAGGTATATTTTTTCTACCACCCTACAAGAATCTAATCAACTACTAATAAATCACCAGTTATGTTAGTTTTCTTTAAAATAATTTTAGTTTTGATGGAGAAAAATGGAAACCTCATATCTGGGTTCACTTGGCAGTGGCTTTGAATTCAATTTAACATGAATATTGTATCTCAAATTATAGGACTGGTTAAATATGATTTGGGTAGGGCCAGTTTGTACCTTGTTTTTGTTGTTGTTGTTGTTCTTCTTGCTTTTAACCAATGAACTGAGCTATTATTGCTGACCTTTTTCCCCCCTTTTGTCCTGCTGAAATCTTCAGGTATCTCAATGAATGTATTTCCTTTCATCCCAGTATTTAAAAATAGAATCCTGAATCTCATAAATATATGAGATGAGCTGTGCCTTCTTAAGGAACAAATGTTTCTCAAAGACAGGAAAAGTAATAGGAGCCTGTTCAGCTTCTTCTGTTCACACGATGATATTTAAGATGTCTCATCATTTGAGCCATGGTAACTGAAAGCCATTTGCACCTGAATGTTATTGTCTTTTCTAAATTTAGTAAAGTAGTGATAAGTAAGAAAAAACTAATGTGACAGTCCCCTTTACATGGACAGTTTTCATAGGATGATCCTATGATTCTTATTCTAAAATGAACTCTTGAATTAGAAAAGCAGAAGTAAATATTGGGACCTATGCTTGTACAATAAAACTATGAGGTCTGTGATTGAGAATCACTTATTTGTAAGATGGCAAAGAAACAGATGAACCTGACCTACACAGTTTTCATATTCAAGCAATTCTCCCTACTTAAACCTCTAGACATGCTCAATGTCAAGAACAATTATCAAGTATATTTAGGAAGTTAATGAGTATTTTCATGACATTGATGATCACAGGTCTTACTATTACTGAACAGTGACCCTGCTCTGGTTGCTGGCACAAGAGGAGGAACAAAATGATATGGATTATGAGGATGAGTTATATGCCATGCTGCACTATGTACTATGCAGGCATTATTTCATTTAATTCTCAAATCAGTCTTTGGTATTATCTTTATTTTACAGATGAAAAAACAGTTTCAGAAAAGTTGAGCAACTTGTCAAGGTCTCATGACTAAACAGCAGCAAAACTGGAATTCAAAGCAAAGATTCTCACTTGAGAACCCATATTCTTAAGCATTGTAGGCAAGTTGAATAATTGCTACATGTGATTTTGTGTTTGACTGTGGGAAGAGTATGTTTTTTCTTATTCTACATCCATAAAGAGTTTCTCTGGTTCATTTTGTTAGATATGCACATATGTTTTCCCCTCAATATTTTATAAATCTGTTTCAAAGCTATTGACCTAGATATAATATCTAGATAATTATTTTCCTTATATTTTTGTATTTATGCAATAATTCAGATCACTTAAGGTAATGCATACAAAAGCAATTTCAGAGTAGTTAAGTACCGTATAAATGGAAGGTCATGATTTTATCAAAATGCCTTCGTAACTCTGAATCACTAAAAATGATTATTAGGCTAAATGTTTCCGTTTCCTCTATCCTCTAGGTATATTAACTCATTGAATATGTCACCTATTTTATGAGAAAATTAATACTTATTGATTTGGCAATTGAAGAATGTCACAGTGTCACTAGATCCTGACTATCCAGATATTTGAGATAACTCCACTTCCTCAGTCCTGGTTATACATTTTGTGTCCAACCCACTGCAACCCATGGGATGCTAAAAGAGAAGAAACTTGCAGCCATCATTTACTTAAAATCCATGCCTATTGTTAGATTTTCTAGTTTTTACCTAGTGGTCAGCCCTAAGCGATAGAGTCAACAAGTTATGGAATTTAACAGAATCGGTTCAATTTAGTGAAGGCAAAGGAGAAAACAGAAGTGTGGTTAGTTTCTTCCCTTTCCAGATGAATCCTTGTCTAGTCTCTTCCTCAATTTTCTGACTATTTCTTTCTCAAACGTGTCATGCACTTACCACATGTGAGAAACTTCAGGCAGTAGACCTAGACTCTTGAACTTCAGTTTAGCATTGTTTTTGATGTTTATTATGGAAATGCCACATACAAATACATATTAGTATATAATTAAAGTGTTTAGTCTTATCACATAATTTATCTATCAAAAATGCTAGAAAAGCAATAGGTTTGAGCCCTGTGATTCTCATTTGAATTTACTTCAGTTTATCTGTGGTTATTCTATGATCTTGATACATAGAACTCAAGAGAATGTTCTCGTTGGAAGGTCTAAGGAAGGAAGGCTGAAGCAACGCTCTCTCTATGCTCAGAAGACAAAAGGCCCACCCATGTGGTCTACAGGCTCATTAGCCATTTTCAGGGTCACAGTGTGATTTCACCTGTGCCCTCCATTATCCTCTTCTGTGTTCAACAGTTGATAATTTTTTTTTCCTCCTAAGATTCCTTTACTTCATGTTGCTAACAATTTTCTATTTGTGGGCAAGAATGAAGGTCAATGTAGTAGATTTTCTCATTGCTTTCTGAACCTACCAAGATAGTGCCTCACTAGTAACATATTTAAAGTGTACTTATTTTCAGAATGTTTATTTTTATACAATGAAAACCAGAGCTAATAATAAGGGAATAATAACTATGTCAGTTATTACTTAATGGTCATTTAACTCTGTGGGGCCATACAGAAGGGGTTAGGAGCAACGGAATCTCTGGCCATATGCCTAGTCCTGAAACTAGGCTCCATGACTTACTATATACATGACCTTGGGCAAGTTAAATATTTTCTCTGTGTCTCAAGTTTTCTCATCTGTGTGATAATACCTACCTTGTAAGATTTGAGGATTCTGTGCATTTTTGCAAAATATGGTAGTACAAGGATGGGCAAATTCATGGTCTCAACTTTCTTCAAAGTGTAAAATGTAGTTGGAGAGTGTGAGTGAGTGAGTGTGTGTGTGTGTGTGTGTGTGTTTAAATATTAAGACAGTGTAGCTCAGTGCTATACCAGATATATTCATGCTTGTATAAATACTTTGTTTATTGACTTTACCTATTCCGTCAGTTTTTTCTTTTATTTGGCTAAATAATCCAGTTATGGTTTTACTATAATTATTAGGTTTATCTCATCAAATATTGGTTTCATTTTAAAAGTTTTTTTTTAAAAACCATGTCATCTTTTAATTATACTGGTATAATTTTATAATTACAGGTATTTAATAACATTTCATTCCTTATTCTACTTTTCCCTCCCTTACTAGTTAGATGTGTCAGAAAAAAAAGTCCTAAGACTTATATAAATATGCATGAAACCACTTATTTTTATTTTTTTCCAGAGCTCTGTGGTAGAGCTAATATTTCAGATCATGATACCCTAGGATGACCAGTGGATAGCTTCCTAATCGAAGGCATTCTGTCCATAAGCTTAACTCACAGTCCAAATGTCTAATGCTCATCAATCAGATAATTGATACACATGGATTTTCCTATAGCAATCTCCATTATGCTCAGGAAGAAAAAAATTGATTCTAATCTATTTAGAACCCTGTGTAAATTCTCTAAGCCTCACTTTTCTTATCATAAAATAGGGATAATTATAATAACTACCAAGAAGGGTAGATGGTGCTAGTGAAGTAAGATGTGTGAGTAACGTTTTCTCTCTCTTCTGTAGACTTTGCAAAGCCTGTTCAAGTGTGTGTTTAAATGTCAGTAAGAACAATATGACTTCGATAAAATGCCAGCTCTGAGGAGACAACCTCTAGTATTACGTGCTCTAGATGAGAGAACAAGATTGCTATGGTTTACATTTCAAAGAAAAGCTTTCAAAGACTGTTAATGCAACTTAATTAAATCAGATTGTTTTCTTATCTTAACCTGGGAATGAGGACTGAGACTGAAGGTTGGTGCATTTTAAAAAGAAGTACAGGAAACTCTCTCCCTCTCTCTTTCTGTCACTGTGTCTCTCTGACTCTCTCTTAGGAGACTTTACCATGTTTGAATAGAGAAGAGAATCAGAAAGGGTTTCCAATAATTGAGTTGGAGGGATGGTCAAAGGCATATAAGTTTTTAGATGTGACAAATTGTCAGGAGTATCATTAGGGGGAAGAGATGATATTCTATACACAGTATCATATTTCAACTCCTGTGCACTAATTTTGTGATTTTTAAAATTTCTTTTTAAAGATTTTATTTATTTATTTGACAGAGAGAGAGAGACTGAGATCACAGGTAGGCAGAGAGGCAGGCAGAGGCGGGGTGTGGGGAGTGGGGGGAAAGCAGGCTTCCCGCTGAGCAGGGAGCCCTATGTAGGGCTGGATCCCAGGACCTTGAGATCATGACCTGAGCCTAAGGCAGAAGCTTAACCCACTGAGCCACCCAGGTGCCCCTAATTATGTGATGTTTTATAATTCCATCTTATCTGCTAAGGTTTGTTACTACTTCCTTCAGGCTCTTTTTTTTTTTTTCATCGTGCCAATATTGAGGATGGCAATGAGATGAACTTGGTCACGATACCTTATAGGTGTAGCTATTCTGTAAACCGTGTGTATAAAAAACAATGAAATTACACATTCTGTTTTGGGTATCTTATAGCAGTGCTGTCTTTTAATAATTCCTAGGCCCTCTTTTCCTTTTAAACAGGAATTAGCTAACATTCGATTAAACACCATGAAAAATAGTCTTAGATGTCAGTGTCATTGTGTACTAGGATCCATCTATTTAGTTTTTTCAGTTCTTAAAAGCTATTCATTTTGCAATGGAGTTAAACTTTACCTTTACCTTCCTAGCCCTGATGGTCTCAGATTCTTTCAAATTTTGTGAAGTTTAATTTTTTACGTTTGTTATTTAATAATTGATTTTCTCGAATCGACTGAGTTTTTAGTACTGTAGATACAAACCTTTTCACTAGGTACAGACTTGACTTGGAGTCTGTTAAAGAAAACATACACACTGTTTCCCCAGAGACACTTCTAGTTAAGGCATGATAGCCCAGGGCAAATACTGAGGATACCCCCTTCCATTTTCCATAGTGACCCAGTTTAGATTAGAAATTATGTGGCTACTCTATAATATAAAGTTAACTCCTGAATTTATTTTCAACAACAGATGTCCTAATCTGTTGTATTCATAAGGTTGTTTGTACTGGGCTTACCATACAAACTGAGTTTTGGTTTTGAAAGTATGTTTGCAATAGTGATAGGTAGTTTTGTTAACGTGTATTAGATACTCAATGAGTAACTGTGATTAAACTCTCTCATTTGAACAACATATTCATTAGTATGGTGGTCTCCTCTAAAATCAGGAAGGGGCCCAGAATATTAACTCTTTCGACAAGTATTATTTAGGCACTATCTCTGTGCCAATCTGTTGTAAGCGGCAAAGGATATAGCAGTAAAGCAAATAGACAAAATCCTATGTTTTCATGAAGTTTGTTCTAGAAATCCTTTATATGGTAATAACATATGTTTATTAAGTTACATTGATGAGGTTTTGCTCTCTTATACAAATTGCTTTGAGAAATGGAAAGCTTTATTTAAAGATCAGCCCATTCTTAATAAGATGGTTCCATGATGAAGGTAACTTTAGACTAGAAATTCTTACTGGGTACCTTCTATTTTTCTTTCACTCAATAGCTTACCTGACATCTTAGGCCCTCCTGGAGTTGATGGTGCCACTTTCCCCTTGGCTTTTATGTGACAATTTAATAAAGAAGAAACAGAAAATCAAAGTCCTGCTAGTCTTGATGTCTTCTGTGTTCTAGTCATAATGTGTAAGGGCATATGGAAAACTTATTACTTCATTTGTCTTTGAAAACTTTTATTTTTCCTTACTGGGAGGGATGGGTAATTGTCATTTTCTACAAGCATATATAATTCATCTTTTAAAATGTATCCCGGAGCTTCTCAAATGGCTTATCTCTTTGGAGAAAGCACCTTCTCTTGTTATTTAGTTCTTTATAAAGCCCATGAATGTTTTAAAATTTTATTGACTTATGGGCATAAAAGAAATAATCAGCAATTTATATACCAAATAAGCATCCTCATTCAAAATGGGAATAATTGTATCATAAAATCAGAACCATTTAGCATTTGAAATAGAATAAAATGATCTAGTTTCATTCCCTTATTTTTCAAATGGGCACAGGAAGTATGGAAAAGAAATGATATTTGACTTGCCCAAGTTCACAGAATAGTTTGTGGCAGACTCAGAAAAAGAACCAATTTTTTTTTAAATGCCACTTTTTAAAAAGAATTCTGATTATACAAGTGATACTTCATCTATTATCAATTTGAAAAATTCAAGAAGGATATGGAAGAAAGTTAAAATGTCTAGTTAAGGGCACCTGGGTGGCTCAGTGGGTTGGGCCGCTGCCTTCGGCTCGGATCATGATCTCAGGGTCCTGGGATCGAGCCCCGCATCGGGCTCTCTGCTCGGCAGGGAGCCTGCTTCCCTCTCTCTCTCTCTGCCTGCCTCTCTGTCTACTGTGCTCTCTGTCAAATAAATAAATTAAAAAAAAAGTCTAGTTAATTTACTGTATATGGTACCATGGTTATATAAACTCTATTTTAAAATAGACACATCTTTTGAATAATATCGAAGTTTTACCTTAATAGCAATTGTATATCTTGCTTTTTAAAAAAATATTTTATTTATGTATTTGACAGACAGAGATCACAAGTAGGCAGAGTGGCAGGCAGAGAGAGAGGAGGAAACAGGCTCCCCGCTGAGCAGAGAGCCCAATGTGGGGCTTGATCCCAGGACCCTGGGACCATGACCTAAGCCAAGGGCAGAGGCTTTACCCCACTGACCTGCCCAGGCGCCCCTGAATATCTTTTAAACACTAAAACAAACAGAATATCATATGGTATCATATGAGAGATGTACATTTGGATTAAAAATGAAGGAGGGAGTAGCTTATAAGATAGATACACGAAAAAAACCACTAGATTTTTAAATGACAAATTTACAAATTATAATGAGATGAAATAGGATAAATGTGTACTATGAAAACTTCAACGTCCTTTGATAAAAATATTTGTTTGTGTCAAATTCAAGTGAGATGTATCGAAGTGACAATGCTTTTCTAGATTTGGATACCCCATCATGTCTGGCAAGTATCCTCTCTTCCACGTGCATTTTGGATTATATTTTCTCCTAGATCCTCAAGGAACTTACTTCACTGATGATCCTTTTTTCTCCTGTATCATCTCCCTTCAATCAACTCTTTCCTCCCAGAACTCAAAAATCCCCAACGTTCCTGCATCATAAACAGACAAAAATACAACCACCTCCCATAAACCTGTTTGTTCTTTTTTAAAATTTTTTTTTTATTTTTTATAAACATATAATGTATTTTTATCCCCAGGGATACATGTCTGTGAATCACCAGGTTTACACACTTCACAGCACTCACCATAGCACATACCCTCACCAATGTCCATTACCCCACCCCCCCTCCCTACCCCCCTACCCCCAGCAATCCACAGTTTGTTTCGTGAGATTAAGAGTCACTTATGGTTTATCTCCCTCCCGATCCCATTTTGTTTCTTTTCTTCTATTCTTACCCCCCCCAGCCCCCCACGTTGCATCTCCACTTCCTCATATCAGGGAGATCATATGATAGTTGTCTTTCACCGATTGACTTATTTCACTAAGCATGATACCCTTTAGTTCCATCCACGTCATTGCAAATGGCAAGATTTCATTTCTTTTGATGGCTGCATAGTATTCCATTGTGCGTATATACCATATCTTCTTTATTCATTCATCTGTTGATGGACATCTAGGTTCTTTCCATAATTTGGCTATTGTAGATATTGCTGCTATAAATATTCGGGTGCACGTGCCCCTTCGGATCACTACGTTTGTATCTTTAGGGTAAATACCCAGTAGTGCAATTGCTGGGTCATAGGGTAGTTCTATTTTCAACTTTTTGAGGAACCTCCACGCTGTTTTCCAGAGCGGTTGCCTCAGCGTGCATTCCCACCAACAGTGTAGGAGGGTTCCCCTTTCTCCGCATCCTCACCAGCATCTGTCATTTCCTGACTTGTTAATTTTAGCCATTCTGACTGGTGTGAGGTGATATCTCGTTGTGGTTTTGATTTGAATTTCCCTGATGCCGAGTGATGTGGAGCACTTTTTCATGTCTGTTGGATGTCTTCTTTGCAGAAATGTCTGTTCATGTCCTCTGCCCATTTCTTGATTGGATTATTTGTTCTTTGGGTGTTGAGTTTGATAAATTCTTGATAGATTTTGGACACTAGCCCTTTATCTGATATGTTGTTTGCAAATATCTTCTCCCATTCTGTCAGTTGTCTTTTGGTTTTGTTAACTGTTTCCTTTGCTGTGCAAAAGCTTTTGATCTTGATGAAATCCCAATAGTTCATTTTTGCCCTTGCTTCCCTTGCCTTTGGCGATGTTCCTAGGAAGATGTTGCTGCGGCTG